>CM067507.1:15599395-15641895 GCA_034509495.1 Acestrorhynchus altus | reverse complement strand
TTGAATGTGCGTGAACCATTTAGACTTTTCTATATTTCAGCATAAATCTGACAACATTCATACAAAACATTTTCAGCTCTTTTGGATATGTTTCCTCCAGTGAAATAATTGTTTTGGGTGCTTCTACAACATTTCTAATGGATTAAAGTCAGGACTTTGACTTGGCCATTTTAAAAACATTATCTTTATTGTTCTTTAACCATTCTTTGGTAGAACAATTTGTGTGTTTAGGGTCTTGCTGCATGGCCCACATTCATTTGAGATTCAGTTTATGGATAGATGTCCTGACATTTTACGTTAAAAATTGCTTGCATAATTTAGAATTCATTGTTCCATTAATGATGACAAGCTGTCCAGGACCAGATAGAGCAAATCGGGTTCAAACCATGTTACTACCATTACAGTGTTTCACAGAAAGGTTAAGTTGAATGATGGAATGCAGTGTTTTCCTAAAAATATTACATTCTCACTTAAAACAAAAGGTCTACTTTGGTCCGATCTGCCCACAAAGCTGACTATTTGTGACCTCTTTTTGACCCCAGTGACTATTATTGCCCTTATGATCATTGTTGATCAACCACTGTCTGAATATGAATTGTTGCGGTCCAAACTCTTTAGAGATGGTTTTAGGAACTGTTCCAGCCTGATGAGCATCAACAACTCTTCGTTTCAGCTCCTCAGAAATCTCCTTTGTTTGTGCCACTATACACTTCCCCAAACGTTGTGAAGGTCAGAATTTGAAACAAAACAGTGCACCCACCTTCACCTTCAAATTATCTGCTAATCCTGAAGGTTCACACATATTTTCACTTTGGATCATTTTGATCAATATGTAAATTGCATTCAATACAGGAATTAAGTGAATGAATTTTGTGATTTTATGTCTCATTTGTTTAATTTGATTCTCCATATCTACTTTTAGTATTTGTGGAAAAAAAATCTGATAAATCAAATTTATGCATAAAAATAAGTAATTCTAAAGGTTTCACAAACGTTCAAAGACCATTGCATTTTAAACTCCTGTTAAATGAAGAAGCACTAATATAACCATTTATTTATACATTAAAGGGACCATAATAAACAACTGTGAGTTATTTTATGATTTTCAACTCTGTTCTGATGCTTATTACTAAAACAATATTATTATTATTAATAGGGTTCTCTATTACATCTTAAAACAAAATTCAAATGTGATCACATTCTCTCCATCCCCGTTTTGTTAATCGCAGCTGCTCTGTCTAACCCTCACTGTTTAGCCTACCACGTTGTTATGCTGTCCATTAAGTTTGCAAATTCCAACATGACTGAGTCTGTTTCTTTTCAAAAGGGCACACGGTTTGGACAAGCACAAAAGGAAACAATCCCAGCTTTACTGGAACAATTAGTCATATTATATCACTTATTTAAAGGTTTACTGTATATAATTTTTCACTATTTAAAAGTGTTTCCAATTACTCTGACTACACTTTTTTTGTTTTTGTTTTAGAGCACTTTACAGCAGGTTATTTACAGCAATTCAACTTTGAATAAATTATGTTTTCCCAAGAGTGAATGCATTGCCAGCAATAACCCGTATGGCAGTTTTTCCACCAAGAACAATATTAAGATTATTTACACAGTAATTTCTAGACTTACTACATTATAAATTCCCTTAAACGACAATAAGCAAGGCTTTACTTAGATTGATCATTTTTTGAGAACCTTCTTAATCAGCACACATGTCAATTATTTCTATAGAAAATGCTTCATAGTGGGAAAACAATGAGAAATTTGTGGATGAACAGTGGCGACAGTGTGTCTAAGTTAGTACCAGTTTGGCTGGACCTGAGCAGACCCACTCCTCGGCTGTGACCCTGCCTACGTTTGCTAACCATAATCAAACTCCTCTGTAGAGCTTAAAAAGGACACGGGCCATACAAGTTTGAAATTGATGAGCGTGCTACTACAAGTTCATGACTTTGACCCACAGGGCATTTGATCCCTTGACATTGAGTTTATTTTTCCAAAAGCTACAGCTTGATATTCCAGCACTTAATTTAACAGAGCAGTTAAATCACGGGGGCCATAATATGTCAAGTGATCCCACTGGTAGTCAGGCGAGCAGGGGCCAAACAGTATGTAATGAAAAAGCTATGATTGCTTTTCTGTCCCACCAAATGACAGTTATCACCTCGATGACCTGCTCGGGGCCGGGCCCATCTAGAAATGACACGCTAAGGCATAACGTCATCTAACGGGGTAGTTACAAAAATCAATACAAAACCCATTTCAAAGATACTCGGCATGGGCTAGAGAGGCCCCCTCGCCACCGTTCATTTATTGAATAGGCCTAAGGGAAGAAAAAACAAACTTTTTTTTCTCTGCTCCACCCCACATCACCTCCTCAGCTATGGGGGTCTGAGGTGCACTAGACCAATGCCGTTAATCGTATTCACAGTCTATTACTTAAACCCTGTGAGGGTTATCGGGCTGAGGGCATTTCAGTTCTTTGCTCCTCTCTATCTGCATCCCTGATGCCGTTAAAGAAGTGTCAAGTTTGAGAAGAATCCTTCTTCGTCCAGCTCCTGTCCCCTGGAGGAATCAATAGCAGTGTTCTGCAAACACATGTAGGCTGAGTGGCTGGAATCTGCAGCCGGCTGCTCGGACTGAGTGACACTACCATTCCTTATTCTACGCTGATTTGTTGTCGATACGCAATCAAGTGGGAGACGGAGGGCACTGTTTTGTGAGGGAAAAGTCGCTAAGGAGTGTAAAACCAGCTAAATGAGCTGGACACACATCACTCCAGACAGGCCCATCACCCCAGTCTCATGAAAAATGACTGTGATTTGTAGATAGTAACTCCAGGGGTGTCATCTATGGATGTGGGGACACCACCCTCTCAGTGCTGAAAATAAGCAATGCCGCCTCACTATCTGATACAGGTCTTTAATAAAGTTGTAATACAATGTAAGAAAGCTGAAAATACAGTCCTTGAGGATTTTGTATTATTGAACAGCAAGGTGTAGTGTTAGTAAATCTGCTCATTTATTTATTCAACACTGAGTTTGAAAACACATTTAAATATAATTTCTACAATGCACAACAAGCTATTTACATATTTGCTAAAGTCGATCTGCTTGAACATGCTTGAAAATTCTTTGTTCTGCAGAGCTGGAACTTTGATCATGTACACAGAGAAAGAAACCCTGTTTCAATATTTTTATTAGCAAATTTGACTGTTTTTATATTTTGCACCTACAGATACTCATACGCTTATGACAAGAATACTTGTTCAGTTCCCTCATTCATATTATCTTTCTCTCCACACACACACACACACACACACACACACACACACTTTCGATTCCATTCATAGTGACACAAACATTGTGGCGCTCAAAGTGTCTCACACTAAGCAAAGTGGCTTCGCCCCTGTAATTTGAAAAGCCAGAAGAACATGGATTGCACTGGTGCAAAAGAAAAAAAAATGTAAATTTATCCACGGCATGCCACCGGAAACGAATAGCAATAAGGGGATTGAATGCATTTGTGAAGTATATTTAAGTCTGTGACACAGTGGCACAGACATACACATGCTGAAGTTTTCTATTTTGCAAAAGCTACGGCTTGTGATAACCTATTACAAGACATCGCTCTTTTCCTGTGAAGTGAAACGGCAAGAGGAGTGGGGGGGGGGGTGGAATTCCATCAGATCCTTCCATCGGAAAATGTAATACAGAAACAAATCATGGCTGGAATTGAAAAGTCACCATCTTATTCTGCCCTAATAAGTGTCTGCCAAGAGGCCTAAGTGCAGACGTAGGGGAGTACAGCCCAACTCTTCTTACAGTATGATCAGCTTTGACATCTGCTCTGGCTACAGGTGGACTACCTCTCTAGCTCCTCTTCTTTTCTCCATTTTTTCCTGTACTCCCTTCTTTTATTCCAGTTCCCTCCTTCATCTGATTTCATCTGAATTCTCCTTCACACAGCCACAAAGAGCATTATGTAGGTTGTGACAAAGAGGTTCAAGAGATTAAATGCACAGGAGAAAATAAGAAAAAAGTATTTAGGTTCACTGTTTGTGATTTATATTACTAACTTATTGAAATGTTATTTCAGATTTACATGTTTAATCTTGTTTGTTGCATAACAAATTATTTCATTATACATTTGAGTTGTGTATCAGCAGATACTGGATTTCTGACTTTGTTTCAATGTCAAAAATGTGTCATGGGCTCTGAGTGGCTCAGTAGTCTAATGTGCTAACACTACGATCCGATGATAGGAGGTTCAAATCCTAGTTCTTGCTATTGATAGCCGGCATCTGAGAGAACATTTAAATAAAGGTGAGTAGACAGCACTCTCTCCCCATATCATACCCAGTGTAATGCTGACACAGGTGTCTGTTAGCTGTTTTATTGTATCTGGGGAGCCAGTGCTTTCCTCTAAGCATGTTGGCTCCCCAGCAAAGATGCAATGACAGCAGTTGCAGGCTTCACATGTATAAGAGGAGGTGTTCTGTACTCTGATTGGAGCTGGGAAGGAGAGACTAATAATGTTGCGTGCAGTGATTAACGGTAATTTACGACAGCATTATGCTGGTTTATATTGAGCTTGTGCATGACTTTTATTGTGACTTACCGTGAGCATTATGCTGTGCATTGAAGGGAGATTGGTGGTCCAATAGTAAACAAACCAAGCAAGTTCAAATTCTCACACCCTCAAAAGCATGGGTTTAAGTTTATGTGTTGTTTAAGAACCCAGTTAACATGTATAAGTAACAGACATGCATTTATTTACAATTTCCGTTCTCTGTTGTACTAAAATTAGCAATAGCTCACTCTGATTGTAACACTCTAGCTAACTCTTTGCGTTAATAAGGGACTGTATTTGTATCTCATCTGCTTTTTTGTTAGTGGATAACATTAGCATTCATTAATCAACTATGTTATAATCACACAGAGACTGCAATAAAAATAATACAAAACTTTATGCTTTTTCTGTCCCATTTTTATTGCAGTTTCGCTCATAAACTGTCATGTGTCATCCATGAAGAATGTAAATAAAGAGATCACAGCACTCAGTTCCTGGCTGGAGGAAAAAAAAAAAACAAGTTTGGGTGATTAACTACTACTCTACTCTAATCTATTACTGCAAAATGCCAACTTTACATTAACTTTTAATGGAACAATTAATAATAATAATGGAAAATGTGCAAACCATTTAGCATTCACATTCATCATGCAATTCTGACAGAATGCAAAGAAGAATTGTCAGATTTAAATTGTCAAACAAATTAAAAGTAAATTAAAAATCTAATTATTTATCAATTAAAGAAATATCTATTAGTCATCAATAAGTTCTGAAGTAACATCTGACAGACATGTTTGTCTTGTCTTTGATTATCCTGATTTCTAGCAATCCTCCTCAAGCTCTTGCACCTCAAACATGGTGCTCAACTGGTAAACAAGCTGTTAATGTTGTTTTCTTGCTTGTGAACACTGATTTCTTTGTAGGCTTGACGTTGAACAATGTAATGATCGGGCAAAGTCCATAAAGTCCAATTGAAAAAGCAATCCGCCTCTTGAGTCGGACAATAAAAGAGAGCTAATCTTGTTTTATTGCCTGGAATATTGAACATGGGGGATGGCTCTGCAGCCTGAAGGCACCTCGACCCCTTGTATAAAGCCTGTCATTCTTACTCAGTCTTCAGTTTCTGTTATCATTTCAAATGTGGAAGAAATGTCCATTGCAAACTAGCCAAGGGTTCATTGTGTACGTAATTTGGAAACTGACTTTCAACACTGTATGTATTAGAATACAGAATGTAATAATATGCTATACCATAAAACCTTAATGTGATGTACTCCAGGTGTCCATCGTTTAAGTCCTGATTGAAGTTGCCATTTCTCATTGGAGGCAGTGACCTCTTGACCTGTCAAAACTCTCTGGACACTTTGGCTTGAACGAGTGGTAACAGGAGATTATCAATCTTTTCCATCCAGAGCAAGAGAGGTCATCAATATTTAACACGCACCTGATTGAAATTTCAAATTTGCTGCTTTAGTTCTAATCAGATGCAAAAAGAGGGATGAAGTTGAGGGCCTGCTTTAAATACACTCGCAGACAGTTGCAGTCTACACAATGGCAATTAACTTTAAAACAGAAGGAGCAAAAGTCGTAAATAATTAATGTAAATCTTGACACAGCTGACAAAAATTGCTTTAAGCCTGCATGTGTCAATTAAAAAAGGCAAACTGATAAGATAAAGATGTTTTAAATACCCAGGTTCTTATTAATAAATGCTAATAAATGGGGCTTTTATGTTATATTGCAGTACAGCAAGTTTTTGTATGCAAAGCATCTAATAGACCTGGCTTGTAACACATTCACCTTCACATTCACCAGGCTGAAGAAATTCTACAAGGGAGGGCTATTGATACTAAATTGCTTTAATTCCTTTGCATCCAGAACACGGATCTTGTGACAACACAAAAAATATGAAAAATATATTATTGTTTATATCAAGTTTTAGAATAATGTTCTGTTTCAGTCTTGCAGAAAACATTTTTTGCTTCATTGTTCTGCTCTGCACCCTGCTTGCAACTCCTCTACTCTGCTCTCTTTTGCACCCACATAAGACAGATATAAGAAAGCCCTGGAATGAAGAACTTTTTCAAATTTGATCTTCATTTCTTCTTTATACCCACTAAGTTTAACTATAGGAAGTGTACTAATGTTTTCACATATATCGTATCATATATCACCATTCAAATAAAATATATTGGGATATGGATTTTGTTCCATCAACCAGGAAAAGTCTGCAATAGGATGAGGAAAGCCTTCAGCTTGTGCACCACTAACTGGTATTGAGTATAAAATGTTTATACCATCTTTGAACAACAAACATGTCTGAATGACATCTGTGACAAAAAAACAAAATTACATTTGATTTTAGGTTTTGTTGTAAAACAATGGCACTATTTCTGCCTCGGAGTCTTAATAACAACCTGTGGTGTATCAGTCTGTTTCCATACTGTAAAAAGAATTTGCAGTAACTGGAAAAAACTTGCATAGGTGAGGCCAGTGGGAAAGCTTTCTTTAGCTCTTTAAATGTTCTCTGTTTCAAGCATTTCCTACAATCCCTCTGATCATTGTTTGCCTGACCCTCAGCTGAGTTCTGACAGGCAGAGATTGTGAGGCTGCCTGGCTAATGCTGCCAGTGTGTGTGTGTGTGTGTGTGTGTGTGTGTGTGTGTGTGTGTGTGTGTGTGTGTGTGTGCAGAGAGGGGGTTTGTGTGTGTTAAGTTGGGGAAGCAGCCCATCTGGGGCAGAGGCCCTGGAGCTAACGCCAGAAGCTAGAGGAGAATCCTGTCAGACTAGAGGACACACAGCTAATGCAGAGGTCACACATATACACACAGACGCAACATACCACAAGAGAGTGGGGGATGTCCACCTAAGTCAATGTCCTGCTCCAGTTCCTGGAGGTCAGAGAGATTTCCAGGCTTGAATGTGTTTCTCTAAAAGTGAGGAGTAGAAATCTCATGATACAGAGCGTGGAGATGAGGCTAAAATATTCTCTCTGAAAAAGCAGTCAAATAGTTATTATTACAGTTATTATCAGGATGAACAAACTGTTTTTTTTGTTTTTTTTTTTACTTTTTTAAACAAGCTCCATGTTTCAGAAAGAACGTCATGCACTTGTTCTTAAGTCAAAATATAAAACAAGTTCTATATGCTTCCACAAGCCTTGATGACATGCATCACATACTCACTGTGTCCCTCAGTTTGATTTACCATCCCATCATACCAACTTGTGTTTGTCTATAAATTGTACTTTTTCTTTAAATTAAATTAGAAAGAGAAAATTACATCGTTCAAGCCTTTGCAGCAGACAGGAACTAAAAAGGCAAGTTCTGACATTGATTAATTGTAGCTTTTCCATGTTGGACAGGGTCCATCAAGCTCAACCCAGCCATCATGCAAAATATATTGAGAAAACTGTTTTTATTTATTTACAGCCATTTCATCATTTTCTAGGATATGTTAGAGACTGGAGCATTGGCTCATCCTCATTAAAACATGCAAAAACAAGTTTAAGTTAATTCAAAGAGAGAACTAAGCCACAATCAAAGATATTGTTACTTTGATCAAGTGAAATCACTTTCTACCTCCCTCATCATAACTTTTAAATGCATACTACACACTGTTTAGGTAGTGTCTTATGACAGAACCTGATAAAAACATGGGGACAGTTGTAAAATACTTTTATTTGCACAATTTTTGTGTACTTTCATGTTTACTAATAACTTTGTGATTGTTAGTAATTAAGCAATTTTATATTGATAGTGTTTCTATCACATTTTCATCATAAACAAACTATCATATATCAGATTTGACTGGAAAAAAAACATTTTCAGGATTTAAAAATTGAAAAGGGTTTAAAAGAAATAAATAAAAAATCAGAAAGTCTAACAAATTACTTATTGCATTACAGAACAGTGCACAGAAACAACAAAAAAAAACCTTGGCTGTTTTTTAATTTCTTTTTTTCCCCAAAGTTTAATTCACTGCAAAATTGCCAGGACCTAAAATACACACTTCTGATAGAATGTCCAAGAAATTATGGACAATTTCTTCCAAATAAAGTTACATTTACATATGCCTAAAATGATGTTTTCCTTCTCGTCCCTTCTCCAGTTTTATTTTAGAGAAAGTTTGTTACAGCAATGATGTACTAGTATGTAATACATTTGGGACCTCTATGATCTCACACACTGGTCTTGTTTTTTTTTAAATGTGTGTCTCTACGCATGTAAGCATATACATTCAAGAGGCCGTCAAGGGCAGGTTTACCTTCCTTCCACACTTTTAGCACGAGAAAAATGGGGTCAGAGGTGCCTCATAAACTGGCCGGCTTCAGACAATTAAACACCTAGAGGTTAAAGTGTAGCCAAAATAATGGCATTCTTGCCACCGAGCGGGTAAATGAGTCGAAGCTGGGCTCTAATAAGATGCAAAGTGGGCAGAGAATATCACCATACACACACTCTCCTCTGTGGTTCGGCCCTGAAAACACACACAGCGTCACGTTTGCAGGCTCTTCGGCGCGTCAGGAAGGTTAAGAATCACCAACCTGAAAGCCTGCTAATTATTACACCCTCCACCCTGTCCAGCAAGCGCTGGGGCGGCTACTTCCTATGCTCCTCAATGTCACTTTCTCTGGGGTTACAAATTTATAAAGGTCAGAAGGGGGAGCTCCTGGGGAATAAGAGACAGTGTGTGCTGCTAAATGATGTGGATCTTTAGGAGATCTCACTCCAGACTCCAGAAGGCCTGGGAGGAGGATGTGCTGCCCCCTACAGCTCAGTACAGCAGAGGAAGACTGAAAGTTTAGGGCATTTAATGTCTCAGAACAAAACAGTAAAAAAAAGAAAGTCTTTTGTGATGTCATGTGCACTGCTAACTGCTCTATGTAACTTTAGTGAAGTGGGCAGAACAATGCTTGCAAGAGTCATATTTGTGTCCTGTATTCCTATAATGTTACTCTACATCATCAGTTCATGTGCTTCACACAGTTCTGTATTTCTCTGCTTGTCCAGAAATGCATAAAAGCATACCTTTCTTGAGTGGTGGTTCAAAATACAAATTTCACCTGACTCGAGTCAAATTTGTGTGTTTTTACAAATAATGCAGTTTCATATTGGTCGAAACTTAAAATCAGGGCCTTTTCTTGCTATGATACTTTTGCTGTGATGCTCTTGCTATAAGCCGCTTTGGGTGCCTGCGTCACCAGAATGACTACACTGTAAATCAAGATATTTTCATATAAGACTTTAAGAGGAAATTAAATATTAACACTTTTCTGTTCTTGTATACAAATGCAATTGTGGTGGGTGGGGTAGGAGTTCTAATATATTGTGCTAATTCCAAATGCAATGTGTAGTGGTAAAGGTTGACCCAAGTAGAATATGCTAGGGACTGTTTATTGTTTAATCTGACACTGTGAGAAACGTAAGTCAAACATTAGTCAAAATGAGGCACTTGAAATTCAATGTTTATTACCTTTAGAAAATTTTAGACAATGTCAAAAACGCAATGTTATGGACACGGTAGCAACAATATGATGGTGACAGTAGCTGCAAGCACACCACCATGAGGTGAGAAATAAATAAAAAACACAAATCTGAAGCATGGGATCTCAAAGCAGAGCGTCTATTAAACGGCGCCTGTCGCCTAACAATGAAATGCTGTTGTTAGGACTGGCGGTGAGGGGTGAACTTTCAACTGACATTTGTTGTGATGTGTCGTAGCGGACGGCTGGTCAGTAATTAAAGCACCCACTCTTCTGCAGAAGGTGATCTCCTCTGTCATGTTGTGACAGGGGATCCAGACGCAGGTACAGCCAAATAGCTCCATGGCTGATAGCAGCCACGAAAGGAAAAAAAGAGAGTGGCTTAATGTTTGATTGCAGGGTAGCGCTCCACTGTGTACGTCCCAGCTGCTATTCCGGTGACAGCAGCCAGAGTGTGAAACGTGGCAGCCTGTTAACTCTTTGAGTCTCATTATAACTCTCTGGATGTCCCAGCCTAGCCTATGTGCTGTATGTGTGTTTAATAAGGATGCAACTTGAGGACATCTGCACAACTGTGAAAGATGGAATATATCACTTCTACAAAAAGCCAACGTTTTTATGTTCAGCAATAACACAAGTATTTTTCGGACTGGCAAAGAACCTTTTTGGAGATGGTTCTATATAGAACCTTAAATGATTCCATATAACACCAAAAAGGGTGCTAGACAAAGAATCCCTTTTCAGTACTATATAGAACTTTATTAGAAATCCTTGAATTCCCACTGACCATATAATTACAAACTGTAAAACTGTTTTCAAGTACAGTGTCTGTAGTCTGTCAATTGCACTTTCTGACTACAAGACCAAGACGAACTGTAATCTCAGAGACAACAGCACAGACTGTGGTCAATAAGAAGGTTAATAAAGTTAATTAACCATGCCAAAGGTCACATACAGCACAGTAGAATTTTCCATTTACCATTTAACAGCTACAACAATCACTGCAAACTCACAAATGATAATGTCTAATTAAAGTACTAATTACAGCAGAAAATGAAACAATTACGCAACTAACAAAGAGATAAATGTACACCAGCATAGTTGTGTCACAAAGGCAGAGGCTTTAAATAAAGTGTTACTGAATGCAATCAAATCCTCCAAAATCTAGTCAAAAGTCTTTCCTGAATGCTCGTGTTCAAAATCACTACTCAAAACTGTTCTGAAGGCAGCTCTGCCTGTGAGGCAGATCAAACATAATTGGTTCAGATAACCCAGATGAAATTACAAGTAGGCAGAGCTTTAGGCACGTGTATCCACTCTGTTTTTTTTGTGACTGCATTGCATGAAGTGTAAACTGCTAGCTAATCAGCAAGCGACTAAAGGAAAATTTAACTGGATAGTTTTCCATGCAGTTTTCTGAGAAACCAATGCTGTATGAAAATAATGTCTTAAACAAAAACAACAACAAAGTATCAACAAAGCTCTGAGGAGCAGATACACTTTGTAAAGCTCTGCCTATTGGCTATTTAAACAGGTTTTAATTTTTGATTGTGTTTGTTCTGCCTGAGAAGCAGAGTTGCCTCCAGAACTGTTCTGAGTAGTGATTTTGAACACAAACTCCCTGGACAGTAACAAAAGCAGCATTTTTGGGATTATTCAAATTGAACAAATTTGATCATTTTTCCTCTAGATGCGAATGTTGCAAATACAAATGAAAGCTGGTAGCATCCGCTAACTAAATTATACTGGATCCCACTAGCTTTGTTAAATCACACAAACCTTGACCAGCCACAACAGGTTTGAGCAGTATGTTTGTGTTTCTTTTTGGCTGACTTTGATTAGCTTGGTTCTAAAAAAAAAAATGTGGTCAACATTGTGCTTTATAACGAACGAGCAAGAGGGGAAGCACACAGGGAATTTAGCATCAAGATGACAGTGTAAAGTGACATGAGTTCCAGAAGCTATTCTTTTCTGTAGCTTGTCGGTAGCCCAGCAGAGATGTGAAGGTGTCTTTATGATGGTTCTCTTGGCTGTTGAAGGAGTCAGGCAGTCTTCTGTCTCATCTCATGTCATAGCCCTGAATATTACGCTCCTCAAAGGGTGTGGAGGCACATTCATCATGCCTTGTTTGACAGGGCTGATTAGGGGACTCTCTCCAAGTCCCTGCGAATCCAAGCTTGAGCTACTCACTCTCTTGTTTAAAGACACCGAACTGAAAACTTCTCCATCTCACCTGCTCATTTTCACAATTTCCTACCATATAAATGTAATAACAGGGAGTATATAATTATTCTGAAGCACTTAAAGTAAAGCAGGGATTTCACACAGCATCTGAGCTGCTGAACGGGTGGTCCCTATCCAGAGGTATTTGGAGAGCTGCTAAGGCATGTCCTTACATTTCATTTTCTAAATGTGATGCTCCTTCACAGCACTTACTGAAGTTCTCAAAAGTGGAACCAATAGACCTTTTTTTTTTTTTTTTGGTAAATTAGAGGTAAGCATTTCATTCCAGTTAACATATGCTGAATTATTTACACAGGTGTATTCTGAGTAGAGGCAATCTGTCATCCATGATTCATTTGTAAACCCAACAGCGGTGCATTTCTCGATGTCTTGGTTCAACTTGCCTGGTGAAGGAACTTAGCCCACAAAAATAAATAAATAAAACAACAAAAAATCAGGCTGGGTCTGCGGTTTGGACAATTTATCAATCGAGGGGCTACATTAAACGGATTTCTTAATGAAGTGAAATCTTTATTGGGATTAGCCTGCCACCTGCAAGGTGCCACCTGTTCGGCCTGTATAATTGGCAGACAGCGAAGCTGCCATCAGCAGAAAGATACCAAGAGAGGGCAAAGGAGAGCAGTTCCAGTGTCAGAAAAAAATAAAATTAAGTGACTGTGGCAAAGTCTCCCCACTCAAAGTGAGCATCCAACTTTTTTTCTGCTTTTTTCCCTGCTCTTATGAGAAGACTGACTTAGACACAGTTCACCCCAACTGTGACGGAAACACACAGCCTCAGTAATACACACCGTTGTGTAGGAGCGAGAAGATGCGATGCATGATGCACAGGTAGACCTGCGTTCAGGCTGCTGTCGTCCCACGCTAGCTAATTTAACTCCGCTCCAGATGTTCCTATGCTGTTAGTGCAATTATATCCTTTTGATTGATGCTCAATTACCTGTATACACTTTAGACTTTGGCAAGGATGTGATTCATGGTTTGTGGTAACACCCAATGATTAACCCTAATAAGACTAGACTTATTATCATTTTGCTGTACTATTTAAATGCAATTGCATAATTACATAACAATGACACAGCCATTTATGCATCAGATTACATTAATGTTCCATTTACATTTCACCAACATATTTACATATGTCTGTCTTATTTTTTCCCATTTGATGCACTCTCCACAAAATGCACACAATGTACTCATAAAAATGCAAAAATAAAAAAGTTTAGAATTCAAACTTTTGACAGATTTTTGACAAATGAAGATGATGTAAAATTACAGCATGCTGATGTTATTGCCACTTATGAGGGTTATCCAAGCCAGCAGAAGGAGAAGAGATGAGTCTGGTTTAATGGTAAGATGATAAGGTGTTGGTTTGGAAGGCTGGGTGAAAACTGTGAGGGAAATGTTTGGCCCTGGGGCATGTAGTGCAGGGACAGCAGCAGTGTTTGTGATTAGTACATGATGAACAAACTTCGGAGGCCTAGCCCTCTGGATGGGAAAAGTGATTATGAGAGGCATGCCAAGAGACCTAGTCTGCTGGCAGGTCCACATGGCACTGGCTTTGGGACGGTCGTATGGCACAGAGGCTGCCAAGAGAGGTGCCAAGGACGGGCTGTCCAATATCACTCGTAGACTTTTTGGCCTTTTGTCCTCCTGGCACACAGTGGTGTCCCACAACTGATGTTCAGATCCTTGAAAGTGAAGTCTGATTTGTTGTATAATGACATTTTTCAGTTTTGGTCAAATTTAAGATTAGAGCCAGTGTTAGATTTAGAGATGTAGAACACATGTTATTGATATGAGAATTGTTATGAATAGATAATTGAATTTAAATTAAGCCTTAAAAATCACATTTACTATTTTAAACAGAAATGACAATCCTAAACAAGACTGCTTTATCTCAATCAAGCTAGTAATGCGGGAATAAATACAAATATAAGTAGTTTGATTCTTGAGTGCCACATTTATAATGCATCTGTTAAGAAAGAAACCTGCGAGAAACTTGTGTAAGATAAATTTTGACTGGTCAGAAGAAACGTGGGTGACGTAAATAACTGTAAAATACAGGTATGACTCTAACATAATCATTTCATGAACTGAATTTCGTGAATATTTAATTTTAATTGAGACCCAGGCACATTCATAGACTCATGAGTTATATGTCATCACACAAAAATGTTTAAGAAAACCAGCAGTATTATGCTAATTTCTGCTACTGTCTTATGAGATTTCCTTTATTACATTAGCAAAAAACACCCTGCTACTTTTTGAAGATCATAACAGACATGCATTTTTTTCTTAGTAAGCTGACATATTAATTTGATATTTGTCTTTCATCATCAAAGTGTAAGGCTGTTAGAGTTAGTCAGATTATATCCAGTATGAAATTGTAAAGTGTAATAATAGTCTTATCAATGTGACATGTAATCCATCAGAAAACAGCTACAGTTAACTTGTTACCAACTAAGTGAATCCCAGTTTAAATCCCAAAGAAGACTTCCAGTTTATTGCTCTGTACACATGTACATGCTACTGTGAGTGATCAGTGAGTGGGGGCAGGGCTAATGATGTCAGTGACCCAAATTGGGTTGAAAAAAAAAACAAGTGAGGAGGGGCTGTTTGTTGTCTTTCTTTGCACAGTGTTCAAATTGCAGAATGAAAGTAATGAGATGGGGATATTACTGATACATACAGAAATAACACAAATAAAATAGAACATCCATGTTGTTTTTTATTTTATTTGGACCACTGTCAAGTATTGTACAGAACTTATAATACTAATTATCCTTGTCAATGTAATCATTACAAATAATTAATCAAAAACACAGTATGATTAATTTCTAATAGACCTTCTGAAATGTAAAATGTTTTAGTCCACACAAAAAATATTTAACCAAAACATGTTCAAATTCATACAAATATTTATTTATTACTCTTAATATTTACACCTCAAATGAAGACAAATTTGGGTAGCCTAGGGTGTTCTGTAAATAACAATATCTGGCATGTGTGTCTCCTACAAATACTTTTTTTTAATGTTTTGGTGAATAAAAGTATATGAAGCTATGAATATATCCCACAAAATTGGCCCAGGGTTCTAAATGTTAAATAATTGTTTAAATAATACAGCAAAACAACAGTTATAACTCTCACTGTAAGCATTTATAAAGCATCAATGGATTGTCAAATTCAATATTACAAATTACCCTTATTAATAAAATATAGCCTTGAAATAAGCCATTCTGAGTACTAAGGTTACAGCTGAGACTGATTCTATTTTGTTGCAGATATGTTTACCCTGGAGAAAGGCTAGATTGACAGGAGCACACCCTGCCTCATCAAGCCTCTGTGCTTGACTTGCTAAAAGCAAATAATTGAGTTGTATTTAAAACTTATTCCCTTTTTCACACAACCAGAAGAGTGGATCCAGCTCTGAAACATCTCCAGGCAATGCTGCTGCCAGTAAATTGAGGCATGTAAGGCATGTAAACTTAGTCATTGTGCGCGAAATTGAGTGCAATTATCCAGACACTTTAGCAGAAAGTGGCCCCACCCTGCTCTAACTGCTGCAGCTGAAGTGTTGGTGTAAGAGAGGGGTAACTCTTAACCACAGGAATCTGTCTTCTCCTGTATATTTCTTTCAGTGCAAGTTAGCAGATAAGAGACTGAAAAAAAGGACAAAGGAGCCTTTTAACATATGCTCATCTTCATTTATCGGTCAGATAAACTCTTCCACGGGTAGGAAAATGGGTAAAAAAGGTATAATGTCCACAATATCCACAATATTTGGAGAACATCTACTAATCTGCAGTACAGGAGGGTTTATTTAAGACTTCATTGTCTTGTAAAGAAGTAATTTAAAGTGTTGTATTAATAAACAGAAGAATGTTAAACTCAAGTGGAGTAAGTTATTTCATATTTTCACACACAATTTTGGTTCACTGTCAAAAGGCCAGCTCATAACATTCAAACACTTGGTCTGTGAAGTTTGGGGATTAAATAGAATCAGGTGTTCCATCCCAGAGGCAAGAATATAATGAGCAGAAATGACACTAACATGTCAAATGTGGCCTCAGTTTTCCAGGACCAAGTGATCTATGGCTTCTTCCAAGGCTAAACATGGTAAGAATTTTCTAATCAAAAATCAAAATTCACTCCTTTATCCTTTAGTTTCTCCTTTATCCCACATGTAGATGATTACTAAATACATGTTGGATAATTAAAGTTTGCTTCTATAAATGTGCACTGAGGTTACAAGGCTAATGGTGATTATCTGTATGGCAACCTGTAAGAAGAAATGTTGAAGAAATGGCTTCTCATGCCTGAAGCCTTGTCTAGTAGTTTAGTAGTGTCAAAATAACTTCAGTTGCACAGAATGTAAAGGTTGCCCAAATATGATTTTCATATTATGTGAGAAAGTTAGGACATCCCTAAAACATCTTTGACTTTTTTAACATATTGAAACATATGGATATTTGATCTTAATTTTAACAGTTCTCCATTACAACATCAGGAGAATTTGACCTTTTCTGTCTAGAGAGGCCACTCAGGTGCTTGTTCAGTCTCTTGTCATTTCAAGACTAGACCACTGCAACTCCCTTCTAGTTGGCCAACCTATACAAACCATCAGGTCCTTGCAACTCATCCAAAAATGCAGTGGTGTGACTCATCTTCAGTGTTCCCATTTTCAGTTATATAACTCCTTTGCTGTGTTCTCTTCATTTGCTTTCTGTAGCTTTCAGATTCAAAACATTGATGCCTACAAATTCAAAAATGGACCAGACCCTCTGTACATAATGGCAATGGTGAAACATCGATGTCTACCAAGAGCCCTTCAAGTATCAAGTACAGCTCAGCTTGACCCACCATCCCTCAAGATGCAAGGAAGACAAGCATCCAGACTCTTTTCTTGTTGGTCTCCAATCTGACATTTGTTTCTGGCAGCATCTAAGCTTGAGGAATCTCTGGATTTTAGCCTCTTCTGGCCTGGAGAGCCCTCTTTCATACATAGAAACCACTATGAAATCTTAATTGTAGCAGAAATAGCTTGAGGAAAATCAAAGACAGATGCTAAAACGTTGCATAGCTGAAAGAATTCCGCATGGAGGAGTGGGGAAAATCTTTATTCCAGTCAATATCAGAGACTAATACACAGTTATAAGAAACATCTAATGAATGTATATAGTATACAACCCCATTGTCAATGAACAAATCCTTTTCAACCTATAGTCAATTGAATGTACTACAAAAACAAGATATTTAATGTTCAAACAGGTATACATTGTTTATCCTTTGTTTTTATTGTTTTTTTTTTTTTGCAAAGGAAAAGATTTCAAATAAAAAAGGATTTGCAAATGATTGCACTCTGTTTTTAGGTATGTTTTACACAACATCCCAACTTCACTGGAATTGGGGTTGTACAAAGAAGAAACCATAAAAAAGTCTGGTTCACACTTCAGTTCAAAGCAGTCTGAGAAGCATGTGATCTTACAGCTTCACCCATATATATATATATATATATATATATATATATATAAGCAAACAAATAGAAACAAGACTCAAAGAAGTTTATTAAAAAGAATAAACTAATAATTGGAAATATATACACTACCGTTCAAAAGTTTGGGGTCACCCAAACAATTTTGTGTTTTCCATGAAAAGTCACACTTATTCACCACCATACATTGTGAAATGAATAGAAAATAGAGTCAAGACATTGACAAGGTTAGAAATAATGATTTGTATTTGAAATAACATTGTTTTTACATCAAACTTTGCTTTCGTCAAAGAATCCTCCATTTGCAGCAATTACAGCATTGTACACCTTTGGCATTCTAGCTGTTAATTTGTTGAGGTAAGCTGGAGAAATTGCACCCCACGCTTCTAGAAGCAGCTCCCACCAGTTGGATTGGTTGGATGGGCACTTCTGGCGTACCATACGGTCAAGCTGCTCCCACAACAGCTCAATGGGGTTCAGATCTGAATAGCCTTCATTTCTAAGAACAAGAATAGACTGTCGAGTTTCAGATGAAAGTTCTCTTTTTCTGGCTATTTTGAGCGTTTAATTGACCCCACAAATGTGATGCTCCATAAACTCAATCTGCTCGAAGGAAGGTCAGTTTTGTAGCTTCTGTAATGAGCTAGACTGTTTTCAGGTGTGTGAACATGATTGCACAAGGGTTTTCTAATCATCAATTAGCCTTCTGAGCCAATGAGCAAACACATTGTACCATTACAACACTGGAGTGATAGTTGCTGGAAATGGGCCTCTATACACCTATGTAGATATTGCACCAAAAACCAGACATTTGCAGCTACAATAGTCATTTACCACATTAGCAATTTATAGAGTGTATTTGTTTAAAGTTAGGACTAGTTTAAAGTTATCTTCATTGAAAAGTACAGTGCTTTTCCTTCAAAAATAAGGACATTTCAATGTGACCCCAAACTTTTGAACGGTACATGTTAAAATACTTATGGAAAAAGCCAGTGGCTAAGATAAGATAATAAATAAATACTAACATCAAGAGTTATTACCCAGATAAGTATAATATTAATAAATTGCACAAGTGAACCATAGTGGTCACCCATTCAGGGAGGAGTTATAGAGTTTGAAGGCCACAGGTATGAAAGACCTTCTGTGATGCGCTGTAGTGCATTTTGGTGTAATGATTCTTGCACTGAAAGTGCTCCTGTGTCTCATCAGTGTTTGGTAGAGTGGGTGGGAGTCATTGTCCATAATGGCCTATAGTTTAGACTCCTCTCAGACACTGCCATCAGAGAGTCCAGCTCACCTCCCACAAAAACACCAGCCTTACAGATCACTTTGTTGAGTCTGTTGGCATCGGCCGCCCTCGGCCTGCTGCCCCAACATGCAACAGCAAAAGTTTCAAATAAACAAGCAATTTATGAGAAACAATTACTCAGCCTCATAGTTTGGATACTGGCTGATTGGGAAGGAAGTGATATTTTTTCAGAACTATAGTTTTAACTATATGCAATACCTAAAAACAGCAACAACATGAAAGAGCTTTAGGTCTACATGGTTTTGCTGAGGTTGTGGAGTGTGTGTCATGAGCGCTTTGCAGCCAGAGCAGTAGGGATGTGAGGTTGAGTTTGAAGTGTGTAAGTGTCGGCTCATGGCCCTCTGAAGCTTACATAACCCCAGCTTTCTGACAGCACTGCGTGTCCTCTGCCCCGCAGATGGGTAATTTGTTTTGATCTGTGATTATATCGGGCTGTGTTGTGAAGAAGATGTAAACCTCTTGTGGAGCTGTTAGGCAAATCCCCAACACTGCCAGAAATGGCCCCGGGGTCTGAAGTTTTTCACCCTCCCTCTCTTTTCTTTTTATTCGGACTAAAAGACACCTGCCAGATTGCAAAGCCCACAGGATCTCATCACACAGTGAGTGTGAGAATGTGAAAAAGCAACGAGTGAATAAGAATACAGAGAGAGAGAGAGAGAGAGAGAGAGAGAGAGAGAGAGAGAGAGAGAGCAAAAGAGCAACAGGAGCATGTCATGGAGAGAATTCAGTATTAATTAGGCCCAAAATAATGAAGTAATCTCAAAACATGAGCTGAACAGGCTTTCTCTCTATGTCTCTCTTGCTCTCTCTCTTTCTCCAGTCATAATTAATGTTAACAGGCCCATCCGCCACGGGGCAATCCCCTACAACAGCCCCCTGTACCTGCTGCAACAGAACACTCAGAGCAGGGGGCCAGACATACCTGGGAAATTATCGACTAATTATCTACTAAATATGTTTGCTCGTGTCGAAAGAACAGGCCGCTTAATTGCCCCGCGCGATTTCCCATTCCGCTCCAAGGGGGAGCTTTGCCAGACCGACTTATCTCAAAGAGCTCATTATATTAATGCCGGTAATTATGTGTTTTGCTTACTTTTGATGTGGCTACGCTTGAACAGGAGGCTGCACTGCCTAAATGTCAGTACTAGACAAAAATATGGACACTCTTGCTCACAAAGCTTCTTCACTGTTTGTTATTTACAATAGGTGAAATTGTGCTGGCCAAAAAGAGTTTTCTTAGATTTTTTAAAGTGCACCCATTTGCCTTGAAGCAGTATTACATACTCTTGGCATTCTCTCAAGCAACTTCATGAGAAGCCTGAGACGCTTGTCTTGAAAACATTCCACATATGGTGAATACTCTAGTTGCACCTTGTAAAGAGACTCTCACAAAAAATCGTTGGTAATATTTTTTTTGTTTGTTTTTGTTGTTGTTGTTTTTCCTATGCTATCTGTAGCCTGTTTGTCTTAAAGTGACTTTACACCTACCTTCAGACTTTTCAGTTTGATATGAACCAAAACAACAGGTGTGAAAGGTGACTCGGAGCACAGATTAACTGTAACCAAGGTTCATTTCTTTAGCAATGTAGAAACATTTTTGGGAAGGAATTGAAACAATCACAGTAGCACAAAAATTATAGGCCTAATTATTGCACAATCACCATGTTCATGTTCAATTTCAATCTAGTGTCAAGTTTTGATCTAGAAGTTGATGCAAAACAAACCAATCTGTGTCAAGTATAGGGAGATGCAGCCCACATACTGGTGCATGTCGGGGAATTGGAATATAGTGAAAAAGCTTATTTTGGTTATACTGTAATTTAAAAAAACACTACCATATTTTATATTTTTCAATGGATTTCAAGCCTTTTTTTGGAATTATGATACTGTTTGATTTAATTTACTAATTTACCTAAACTTGAAATGACATTGAAACAATTTTGAACTTTCATAAGGTGTAAGCCATACTGATCAAAAGAAAAAAATATCTGGATCTGGATCAAATGCATACAATACAACACAAATGTGAACCCTGGTTCAGGCATTCAGATGTGGAAAAAAACAAACAAACAAACAAAAACCTTGGTGTCTTTAAACTATTGACTGCTGTTGTGTGTATGGGATGTGTATGATCATCGTGCTCTCTGGCCTTCTGCACTTGTCTTGTTTTCTTTTGGTTGAAATCCTGTGAATGTGGGTAAATGGGGGTTGGGGAAGTTCAGAAAGAATAGCATTACAGTGAGGTTATAAGAGCTTAGGATGAAATCTCTGCTCCTTTTCTTGTATTTTTCATCTACTCTCCCCAGAGGAACTGAGATCAGGCAAGGGAGGAGCCAAAGGAGAAAAGGGGGAGGCAGTCTTGGAAGAAGTAGACACCGATTAAGAAAACACTTTAATTTATTTTAAGTTGCACCCACTGCTGACTTAAATGTGCAAATAGATCCTGTAGAGACATACCAATAGAATAGGACTCCCTGGAGCATATAAACATTGGCACCATACCTAATAGCATGGGTTAGAAAGCTATAAAGCACCCCTAGCATTGAGGTATGGCACACTGGAGCTGTGTTCTCTGGAAGGACAGTGTTCCATACAGTACTTTTGAGATGAGCTGGGAATTATGTGGGATGGTGATCATCCTGAGCTCACTAAAGCACTTGTCGTTGAGTGCAACCAAACCTTCACAGCATTTATGCAAAATCCAGCACAAAGTCTTGACTTAACAGTAGTAACAGTTATTTCCACAAAAGCAGTAAAAGCTCTTTTCTAAAACTGATTTCAGAAGAAACAATGAATGACCAGGCCTGTGATTTTTACCTTAGATGTGGTTTACAGATATTAGACAAAAAAGCTATTTCTTTAACTTTATTGCCAACTGTAGTGAAGGTTATGTGTAACACAAACACATATTTTGATAATGAAATAGCTGTATTTCTACTCCGTTTCCAGCTTTCCAGAAATGCAGGGTCAGTCCTCTATTCATCAACCTGAGGGAGACATTGTCAGAAATAAAACATTGGTTATATTTACCTGCAGACTGATCATCTATGATGTTCCAAACAGAGTAAATTGAGGACAATCTGTATACTTTTTTTTTTTTTCATACATTCTCACTGCACATCCTTTAATAATCGATCAAAAAGAAGAATAATAGCAATATAAATGCCTGCACCCAGATACATTCCCAAACAAAACATCTGTCACAGTGGATGGAGAGCAAAAGGTGGATGTAAACGCAGGTAAAGATTTATTTACAGAATAAACCAAAATAAAAAGAAAATGAAACAAGGAATAAAACAGGAAAATACAAACAGACTAGGACAAGAAGTATAACACACACGACAACAGTAAGCACCTACAGGAACACACACACAACAAAAGACAAAGACACAGTGAAACAATGGGCTACTTATACACAGACACAGACTAGCCACACTTGGAGTGGAATGACAGGAAGGGCTACAAAGTAAGCACAGGTGTGAAACACTGATGACAGGGCGGAGCTAGGGCAAAGGCAAGCCAAAAACACAACAGAAGCATGTGCTAGAAAGCACATGACAAACCAAAACAAGACCAGATATAGACAAGCAAGGAAAGACAAGGAAAAGAATGGAAAAATAATCAGACAGAAGGGTGACAGGTTGTATGTTGTATACATGTGTGTTTCCAAGGAAAGAATGAATGAAAGAAAGAATGAATGAATGAATGAATGAATGAATGAATGAATGAATGAATGAATGAATGAAGCACTTTTAACATTCATATGGCACCTTTCTAGATACCCAGAGACACTTTACAATTAGTACTCACTTCACAATCACACTCAATTAGCACACACAACCAGTAAGGGGTTCATTAAGGACAGAATGCCAATCCATATCTGGTCATACAGACATACATTCACACATTAGCCAGTAGCAAATTTACCTGCTATACATGTTTTTGGAATGAGGGAGGTAACTGAAGTTTCCTGGGGGACCCACACAGACATGGAGGACCAGACAGGGTCCAAACTTCAGCCCAACACTCCAGCACTGGGAGGCAAATGTGCTAAGCCAGCATGCTAGTGAATTTTTTACACTCTTTGACCATCGTTTTCAAGTTAATACAGAGATTAATGCCAGAATGAATCAACCAATTATCAATTTAAAGAAGATTATTTTAGGGATGGTCAGTCTGCTGCTGATTGTAGTATATTAGCACCTTTTTTGGCTGTTCAAGATTAAACACAAATATGTCAAGCTTGTAACATTTCTTAATATGCACATTTTCTTGTATATGGAAAACAACATTTGTTACAGTCTTGCCACTGAACTATTGACATTGTTCACCAAAAGATGACTGAATCCTGGTTAGGTTTTCACTCATGTTCCCATTCAGTTATATGTCTAGGACTTCTAGGATGTGTGTAGTAATATGTTTCAGATGAAACTGGTATCACTCATTGGAAATTAGAGCATTTACCTCACTGGTTCCATCACAGATGTCAACTTGGTTTCCTCTATCGACGTGATTTCTCCTCTGTTTCAGGTATTTCCACTTCAGGCCCTCTGCTTCTGCTTTCCACAGGTGTCACCACGGAACAGGGAGGCTGCCCTGGCTGCCACCTGTCAACCCCCACCCCCCTTCTTTCATTACAGCTCCTCCCCCTTCAAACCAATGCTGGTTTCGTCCCCTCTGCTTTCATAGATGTCACCATGGACCAGGCTGCTGCCCTAGCATCCAATGCCCCTTGTTGTCTGCTTCCCCACCCTCTTTGACCAAAACCCCTCCCTGTTTCATCCCTGCCCCTCCCTCCAGCAGCTGCCACCACTTTGGTGTCCTCTGCTCTGTCTGTGTCACCGAAAACCTGGCTGCTGCCCTGGCACACGTTGCTGCTCCCCACACTGGATGCTGCCATTTTGGTGTCCTCTGGTTTCTCCACAGGTATTGCCGCTGACCTGGCTGCTGCCCTGCCTGCCACTGTTCAACCCCCCCTTGTTTCATCCCAGCTCCTCCCCCTTCCAACCATTGCTGGTTTTGTGCCCTCTGCTCTTTCCACAGGTGTAGCCTTGGGCCTAGCCTGCAGCCCCTGACCCTGATGCTGCTCTTCATCCTGCCCCACCCTCTTTCAACCTGCTACCTGTATGATCCCATCCCTTCCCACCAATCGCTGCTGGTTTTGTGCTTTCCTGTTCTTCCTACTCTTAGCGCTCACCTTTTCAACCCTCCTGTTGTTCCCTCAGGCCCCCACCTAAGGATCCTTCAAGGTGCGGATGTGGAACTTCCTGCCTGCTGCTCCCTTTATAGATGTCGCAGTGGAGCAGGCTACTGCCCCAACTTCCAATGCTGCTCCTCATCTTTCATCCCAACCCTGTCCTGTTTCATCTCTGCCCCTCCCCCATCAGTCACTGCTGGTTTTGTGTCCTCTGCTCTGTCTGCGGGTGTCGCTGTGAGCCTGACTGCTGCCCTGGCGCCTGTTGCCGCTCTTTGTCCTCTTTGTCTGCTCTCTGTCTGCTCTCTATCCTGCCCCTCTCCCCACCAGCCACTGTCAGTTTTGTGCCCTATGCTTTCTCCACAGGTGTCGTCGCAGACCTGGCTGCAGCCACTTGTAAGAGCCCGTCCCCGTCCCCAGTGCCCAGTGCCTTCCCGCAGTTCATTTCTTTTAAACTCATCTTCAGATCACCTCATCCCTTCAGCAGTAATCATCAGGTCACCCTACTACTCCAAGGCATCTGAAAATGCAAACCATGTTTACCTCTTCAGTGCCTCCCATCACATCTCATGTCACTCCACCTGTTTATTCTGCATTCTGGACAACTCACATACAGCCTCTCCAACTCACTCGAAGCCATGTTTCTCTTACTGTGGCTTCCTTCATTATTCACTGCAGTTTCGACCACATTTAATCCAGCTCTCCATCCATGCATGTCAGACCATCTTGGATGAGATCACCTTAACGTTCACCACAAATGCAGCAAAACAGATCAGCTTGGTACTTCTCCCTCCATCCACATCTTCAGACAGTCTTCCTCACTCAGTCCTTGTGAACACTTGGTCCATCATATCTAATCTTAAGCACCACCCACAATGACCTACTGTTCACCACCAAATCCGGCTCAGTGGTAACTCACCGCTGGTTTTATCTCCATCAGTGACACATAGTAACACTCAGTGGTTTATATTCTGCCCAATCAGCCCACTCTTTCAGAGTTGGTGTGGCTACCTTTGCTTCCTTATCAGGTCTACTAGATCAGAGTTCAACTCCTCTGATGTTGGTCATCTCAGGCTTACCAGAGGACTCACACCTCAAACCTTCGCATGGCCCATGGCATTGTAAATTTTGGGGCTTCAGCTTCTCCTACCTTCCCTACATCAGTTTGCCCACACTCTACAGTCCCTGGGTGCATGGAACAACTCCTTATATCTCCTCATATATATATTGTTCACAAATTTATCAGTTTTTGTTTCTGATCAAAACTTAATAAACACAAACAGTCTAACCTTTGGAGGAAAAAATGTCCTTATAAGGGAAATGTTCATTCTTAAAACAATAAAAAATAGCAGCTTTTTTTGTTAAGAGTAAAAGAGGATGAAGCTGATGTTTTAGTTGCTGTCATTATGGTTAGAGTTGGGTTAGGGCCTTCCATGCTACTCTCTCCCTTTGACCCTCACACAGCACTACATAAGTAAAGTTGACACTTTAACACCCCACTACTGTGAAAAAATCGAAATGTCCTTTGAGATTCCCTGCACTTTTAAAACCTTCACTACAGCAAGTGGAATGTTTAATGCCTTCTGACTTCTTAGCAGTGGCGCCAGCCTCCCCACAGACATGCACATTCTCACAATTTTTATCCACACAACTTCAGAATCTGGCACTCATTGTCATGCCTTGGTCATACTTTGATAAGTGACGTTGCTTTGCCATAGGCATGCTGGACAGTGTTACACCTATATATACTGTATATCACCGGTTTGAGAACACCCAATCTGGGTTCTGAAACTTTGACTGGGAGTATGCATATATTATGCTGCAGCATTTCGTTAATTAAGAGATCACATCACAGCATGATGACTGTCTGAAATTGATTTGTTTTACTGGTTTACAATCAACAACACTATTTTGACCACCTCCTTGTTTCTACACTCACTGTTCATTTTTATCAGCTTCACACAGGACCATTTTGTACTTCTATAATTAGACAATTTAGAAACAAATGGACAGCAGTCTAATTATAGAACCAAAAAGTGCTCCTGTGTGATTAGTGAAGCTGATAAAAATGAAAAGTGAGTGTAGAAACAAAGAGGTGGTTATAATATTGTAGTTGATTGTAAACCAGTAAAACAACTCAATTTCAGACAGTCATTGTGCTGTGCTGTGATCTCTTGATTAACAACACGTCACTGCATTATTATTATATATGTACCTGCAGATGGCAATGCATGAGGATGATCAGTTTATCCAATAAATAGATGCAGGGTGTGCAGCTGGATTTATAGGTTGACAAGAGGTGGTAAAGTACAATGAATGTCTAATGTGATGTGTGGAAAATGGTTAGTAAATTAAATGGCAAATGATGGCAAAATGGAGTGAATGCATTCGGGGCTGCCAAAGACCATAGTGTGAAGAAGCCTGACGGCATTGGCCGGTAATCCCAGTCTACAGGAATCAGGAAATTAGAATTGTGGCCAATAGACGAAAAATGACAGACAAGTTCTGTCTGCATGTTTCAGTTTCTTGTGAATGAAAATGTTTTCACTTCAAGGCAAATTTTGCTCCTAAGAATCAGTGCAGGTCCTTCACAACCAGTTTCTGAAAGAACACTTCACAAGGTATGACATACCACAAGTATGTAGACCAGAGTGGCACACAAGAGGCCTTTGCTCACTGATCACAAACATGCTCAGTTACAGTGAGGGAAGAGACACAAACATTGACTGTTCATGACTGGAAATGTTATTTGAATCTCATTTCTGCATGAAGGTGAATGGTGCAAGGTGTTGTGCTCAGGAAGCCTTCAATGAGAACTGCATGCAGTATGTGGTTTAAGCTGGAAGAGGCTCTGTGACATTCTGGGGGTGTTTAAATTGGGCAGAAATTGATACTGTGGTTTAGGTGACAGTAAATTTGAACCACAACAGGGAGTCTGCAGAGTAAAATTAACATACAATGTTACCCTACTGCAACAGTGTTTCTTTTACAATGAGTGATGGTTGTTTATCTGTACAGCTTCTTCAGAAATGCATGTGTCCAGCATTTGCTTTAGGGTCACTCAAAGCACAAGTTACACTTCTTGACTGTATGGGAGTCCAGGAGCAATGTTGCTTTAACTCATCTCCAAAGGATTTGCTCATGTGGTTTCTGATGTATGACACTGTTTTGTAATATTTACAAAGATTTTTTTGCATAGCTGCATATTTTTGTCTAGTTTTGGAGACACTAGTGTCAGAAAATGTCTCAAGTGATTGACTACATTTGGAATGATTTGGAAAAATTGTGGCCCTTCATTTTTGAAGGTAAAATGTAGATGTAAAGTACCTTTCACTGTGTTCAAGGCTTTCCATTCTCTTTTTTTCTTCTGTCTTTTTCAGACTCACCGTCAGTAGCAGAGATCCGGCAAGTACAATAAACCCTTTAAGGGCCTCTTCTGTGAGGGAGAGGACAGCAGCTTCAGGCTGGTTTTACCTTCCACTTGTGTTGTGACAACACGTCTCACCAGACTCTCAGATGTGGTTTTGAGGCTCTGTTGTTTTTTCCCCTTTTTCTTTTTGTTCACCCTGCTGAAAGAGCTGCATTAAATGGAAGAACACAAGGCACACATCCAGCAGATTAAGATTACAATGACCATGCTCAAGAGTGTCAGGCTGACAGAGCGTCTCAAACAAAAGGCAAATTTCCATCTCTGTGCATGTGTGCAGAAAGGGTAGCCTGCCATTTGACACAAAAATACGGCAGGTTTGATATGCAAGGCTTGACATTAGAGAAGTGAATTGTAATCATGGAGAAAGGAGGGGGAAGGTTATCCCTCTGCAAAAACCCCAGCTGATATAAGTCGTTGCAGTCCTGCAGCTATATTCTACAAATCCTATTTTCACCAATTGACAACTTTGAGCTTCCTTATACACTGAGCAACCATAACATTATGACCACCTCCTTGTCTCTACACTCACTACCTATTGTATCAACTCCACTGACCATAGAAGAACACATAGTTATATAATTACAGACTGTACTGCATCTGTTTCTCTGCATACATTGTTAGCCTCTTTTCACCCTGTTCTTAAATGGTCAGGACCCCACAGGATCACTGTAGAGCAGGTTTTGTTTGGGTTGTCGCTCATTCTTAGCACTGCAGTGACAATGAAATTGTGGTGGAGTGTTAGAGTGTGTTGCTGAAGTGTTTAAACAGCTCAGTGTCACTGCTGGACTATGCTAATTTTACATCTATAAGGTGGAGCAACGGGTTAGGAGTGTCCAATAGACTGAACAGTGAGTGGACAGAGTGTTTAAACACTCCAGTAACACTGCTGTGTCTGATCCACTCATACCAGCACAACAAATACTAACACACCACTACCATGTCAGTGTCATCGCAGTGCTGAGAATGACCCACCACCCACATATTACCTACTTATCCTGACCATTAAAGAACAGGTTGATATTATATGCAGAGGAACAGATGGACTAGTCTGTAGTTATAGAACCACACAGTGCTCCTGTATGGTAAGAGGAGCTGGTAAAATGGACAGTGAATGTAGAAACAATGTAATTGCTGATTGGTGTAGGTCCACTATATACAGTACAGTGTGTGTAAAATTAGAGCCTGTAGTCCATTTCTATAACACCCTTTACATCATTCACCGGTCAGTTTCTAACCACAGGAATGCAGTTGACTTGATGTTATTTGGGTGATGGGTTATTCTCAGTACAGTAGTGAGATAGTTATGGCGTGGTACTGTGTTTGTGGTGTTGGTATGAGTGTCTCAGGCACAGCAGTGATTACACACTGCTAAGCTGAGAGTGGTCACATTTTGCTTGATTTCAAACAATGAAATCATGCTACTTAGGACAAAAGTGACAAAGCAGTGATTACGAGGTGTTATTAGCATCCTGATCTCACAGCAAAACTGTGTTCACAACTGAGTGTTTCAACATCTATAAAAATTGCTACATTCAGCGAAAACTCTAACGAAAGGCAATGAAGAAAGTCTTAGAGTCCACTCATCAAGCCTAACATTGTAAGCAAACAAAAACTACAAAAATTGTTTCATACAATTTGATTATGTTCATGTACATCTCAACCTAACCTTGACCTAACCTTAATCTACATATAAACCCAACATTAACTGACACCTTAGTCTACACCTACACCTTACATCTTAACCCTTTTTCTGCCCAAACCTAATCTTAACTGTAGCGAAATGATGAATTCTTACAATTTCTTCATTATTTCTTGTCCAGCACTGAGGCCTTTCTCCACATGGCTGCTATGACTGCTCCTGTACTGTTCTTTTTTCTCCAAACTGTTTTCTTTCACACGTGACACACCAGTGTCTAATTTGCACCTGCAAAAGTTTTAGTACATGTGGTCCTGAATCTTTTTTTTTGAAGAATATCCTTCTGCCAGCAGGCCTAAATCAAATGTACACTAACAATAGCACTCTGTGCAAGATGGTTTTAGGTGACAACGCCAGGCACTGTAATAAAAATCACCACTTGTTAATGGAGCACAGGTTATCAAATAAGGTAAATGAGATCTCTCGCTGTCTGGATTTTAAAGTAGACTGCGAGCGGCCTGTCTCTCAAAGAGACAATACGTGAGACCTATGCTTTCCAGAGAGACTGAGCAAGAGCGTAAATGAATTTCCATTACCAGATAATGATCCTCAAAGCAGACTGACCTTGATTCGAATAGACAGCTAATTGCCTGTTCGTACCTGTAACAGTGATGTTTTTCATCTTTTTAACCACAAATTAACTACCTCATCCCCTAAAACTTCAAGTGTCTCCGGACTGAAATTAGTTGCTCTCTAAATTAGCTGCCATTTTTTCCCCTCCTACCCGCCTGCGATAAGAACTTTTTCCTGGCTTATTATCCCAACGATAAGACACTGTTTCAAAGAATCTATGCAGACAGCAGAATCCAGCCAAGAGCAGGGCTCCAGATAATAGAGGCCCTTATCACACAGGAGGTTTAAGTATATACTTTACATATTTAAGGAGATCCTTACATCATGAAGCTCATGTTTCAAGGGAGAATATTAAAAAGTCACCAAGCAATTTGGCAAGGTTAAATGAATGGGGGCACCAGTTTTGACAAGAATATTCATCACACTGAATAATCCAGAGCACCATTCTAATCTCAAAACACTGAGACTACGAGACCTGAACACGCAGGGATTCTGGGATTGGATAAAATTCTTAGATTACAATCAGCTGCACAAGTATTTTAAAGGTTTGCGTGATTTGTCCCTCATGTCTGCTCGCTCGTTTTGACACAGATTAGGTTTTAAAGCTTATGGTTGTTAAAATTTTTGTAATGTCTTACTCAAATCAGGCCCATGTATAAGGCCACTTTAGGCCCATTTCTAATGTTATAACTATATTCATTTATTCTGAGCCTGGGAGGAAATTCCTGTCCTGTTTCACTATTTTCATACTTTGGTATGAAATAAAATCAGGTAAAAAAATGCAGTAAATGCAAGTCCAAATAGTTCTGACTGAAGCCAGAGTAAAATTATAAAGTCAATGTAAGAAAACAAGCTGAGAGATTTCTAAGTGTAACATGTCTATTCTGGAGAGAATGAAAAACATGTGAGGCTAATAGCATTGTGATAATGGGTCATTTTTGAACCTTGAGAAAGGTACTTTGATTCAGCAGCTTTCATCATGGACCTTCTGCACGTACATATGGTATATAAATGATACATATCGCTAATTACAATTTCAGATATCAGTATATCAGGAGATTCAGTGTTTTGTGTGTGTGTGTGTGTGTGTGTGTGTGTGTGTGTGTGTGTGTGTGTTGTGTGTGTGTAAATATGTCTATATATCTATATCTATATCTATATATATATATATATATATATATATATATATATATATATATATATATATGTATATATATATATAGAGAGAGAGAGAGAGAGAGAGAGAGAGAGAGAGAGAGAGAGACAGAGACAGAGAGAGAACATCAAATGTGCCCAGATAAATAGCAAAATTAAAAGATTTGTTTATAAATTCACAGGGCACTATATTTAAAACCCAAACTTGTAGCACCACCTTGCTGCTGTACAGTTAGACACTATAGCACATCAGTTATTTTTCATCATTTCATCAATGATTAGTCACTGACCGCAGAGCTGCTCTTGGCTAAATATTTTGGCTGGACCACTGTCAACCTAGCAGCTACACTAACTATACATACTCATTCCAGTGTCACACTCACAACCATGCTGCTGCTGTGCTGAGAGTGGTCCAGTACACAAAATAATAGAGACAGCCATTAATAATAAGATACTACTTTTCTCTGTATTTGGTGCATTTTGTGGAAGAGCTGTTTTTTTTTTTTTTTTTTTTTTTTTTTTTTTTAATACTTTCTTCTTATTCTTGTCTTAAAATGACTTGATGAAGGTAAAGGGGGAAAGAAAGCATTTTAACAAATTCTCACTTTTCAAGGGAGAATATTATGTGCAGTGCATTACCTAGAACACTCAAATATAACACAGGCGTACAATGACTTGCTGCAGTCATTGTTTATGCAAATTGCTCTAAATCTTTATGTTAAAAATGCAAAAAAAAAATGTGTTTGAAGTAATGGGTGGGAAATAAGTGCCCCCACACATATCAAGATTCTCTATCCAATGGTCAACTCAGATTGACAAACAACAGTAAAATTATTGACAATAGACAGTAAAATATGTAAAATTGTAGTTTAACCAAAGGATAAAAATCCAGTAGTGTAAGGAGGCAGCAGAACAAACTACTGTTTTTTGGGCCACAATGGGTTGGAAATTACCCCTACACTACAGGACATGTGACACCCTCTGTTGCACCACTCCTCCCACATCAGTACTGCTGTCATTCTGACCATAAAAAAAAACAAACAGACATGAGTCTCCAGCCAAATCAGCAATAAGCTTACATTATGCTGGTAGTAAGTCTCTGTCTGTCATCTGTCACTGCAAGAGATGCATTTTTGATGCACACAGTTATTAAGTTGCTCTGAATGCACACGTTTAATTAGAGGCAGAGTGAATCATACATGCAATAACTTTTCTTCATAAAGAGCACAGATACAGTATTACAAAACTGGCCTGGAGTGATTATATAATTAGGCCAACGTGTATCACCAGCCATGAGGGAGAAATTACACAAACACTGTCAGACAGCACACTGGATCTATCACCGTCCATTTTATGATGTCTGTACATTCACTTTCCTCTGTCCTCGTGCATCTTTGCCCCAGTGGCAGATATGCTGACCGTTTTCGACAGCATGTCAATTCAAACGAGGATGTCTTCTCATCCTGACTTCCTGACATTGTGCAAATTCAGGCTCCTAAACAAATATGGCCACCTAAATTGCCCACAAGATCACGTCTTTCCAATTTGTCTCAACAGGAGTGGAGGAACGTCAGCGGCGGTGACCCCACCTGCATCGTTATCTCAGCAGGTAAATAACCCTGCTCGGCTATTTCTGAGCACCATCGGAGATGGGGGACCACCAAAACAAACCCCCTTCTCATGGTTAGGAGCAAGAGGGGAAATCATGGTTTGAGAGAGAGAGGCTGTTGATGCGAGTGGGGGTGAGACGGAAAGGGATAATGGTATTGGTATCAAATTTATTCCACGGATCTTGGATGGTGAGGGGTGCTGGGGGTGGGGGGGCCTGCTCCGATTCCTTCCCAATCTCTGTCCCGCCTGTGAAAGGAGACATGCGGCGAGGTCGGGGGGTCAAACCGAGTGGAGACAGCATTGTGTAGGAACTGTCACGCTCCGCCACCTATTTTGACATGCACGGGGCCGTTTGTTGTCTGTCGAACATGCAAATTTGCTGGCCCTGCTGTCATAAAGCCCGAGCGATCTGCAAGGGGAGAAAATGAGCCCACCTGTAACTGCTGAAAGGAGTGATGGACAAGCATTCAGTCCCTCCTTTTCCCTTTGCCCACAGCACTGAAAAAAATCACACTGTTTTCTGTATTCAAAATGCTATCGAGGGCCCAATTCTGCAGAGGGCGAATCCCAAACCTAACGCCTTTTTAAATGCTTAATGGCTCCCACCATGAACACAGCTGCAAAGTAACTATAAAGATTTCAATCTATTAGAGTCACCTTGAGTCAAAATATTACACTTAAAATTTCTGGAAATTTGCTACAGAATGTAGTTTCGATATGAGCAACAAAATCTCATAAACCACTACCTCAGGTCATATTATATATTTATATATATTTATATATATATTTATATGCACTGTGTTTTAAGCATGCATTCATAAATCTAGTAAACACTAGACGCTTATCATTTTATACCTCCTTCTATGATTTGTGCAGTTTGAATTGTTCATTCGGTTAATGTTGCTGTTGCCAAAAATGTACATACTCATATATGTAAAAATGTAATGTTTTCTTTTTGTTCTATAAAATAGACATGTGTTTGCATATAATTAAGTTAATTTAGCTAAATAAATAAATGTGAATGCGAAATGAAAATATAATGCACTTGTTCTAGTGTAACTTACATTATATTAAAACATCACAGCACAACAGATACAGTAAAAAGTTGCTTATGTTGAAAAAAGCAGTTCTATCATCTGATTTAACCATTAAGTACTGAATTACTTAACCAGATGTTGGATATTACACATTAACTAATTAATTAATTAATTAATTAACTATAATATAACTATATTAAATAAAACTATAATATTAACTATAACCATTATTTGTATTCATTTCAATATATGTGATTTACTAGGGGAATAAAAATGTACTGGACTGATAAGGAACTTTTCAATTTCATTTGAACAGATGACTAAAACTATTCCAAAACCTGATCTCCAAAATGGCAACTCTCAAAATTCATGTCACCAAATTATAGTTTACCTATATATGAAGAAATGCCATGTATAGAGCATAAGTGCTAAGGGTACCTTAGTGGTGTTTCTACAGTATATATTAGGATTATATAACAATATCATACATTGGTGTGTTATAATGGGGGAGACAGACATGGTGGTGAGCTGATTTAACTGCATTGATGCAAATGAGCCAAATTGCATTTCACAAATGACAACCTTACGTGCATTGACAAAGCATCACAAACACGGACACTTACATTACAAACGCAAAGAAAGCCAGTTTATTACACACCTCCGCAAGTCCTTGGCTGCCAATCAACTGGCTGAGCGACTAATTAATTATGATCTTCCCCTTCCCTCCCCCGACCGCTCAGCAAGCGCGTGCCATGAGGCGATCTTTAATTTATGGGTGTTTTTGAACAGAGGAGTTAAAAGAAGTGCCTCATTCCCCCCAGACACCTCTGAACTTACACATCAAGGAGGAAAAAGTAGTGAGGCCATGTCAATCCAAGTCAGTTTAAACTATACACGTATATCTGCGTGTAGACACATGCTAGTGCTGTCTTTGCCTTGTCAGATCAGTGGGCATTCATTTCCTCCAAAATGGTCCATTAAAAAAAAAAACAAGGGATTAACCGGGCTGCTTTAATGATACAGCCTGCAACTTTCCCCCTCATTATATAATTTCCCCCATCAAATGTATTCAGACGCCACCTTTATAATCCCAGGGGTGGTTTGCATAAATTGAATAAATCTTGCCTGATATTCAGAGAGAATCAAACATATCAAAGGTTTCCTGTCTTTGAAGTGTGGTAGTCTTTAATTCCAAAACAGATTTTCATGATAAATACATACATTATTTATGATTTTGTGGAGGGGGTGCAGGGGGTAGGAAACAACACTCAAAATGCATGAACCATTTTAAGCTCTGGAAATGTCAGGAGAGGCAGGATGACATGGCCGCACAAACACACACACAAACACACAGTATTGCATTTTGGCATACGTTAGTCCCTTTTGCTTATACAAAGGCAAAGAACAGTTTCCTTCACTCTCATTAGTGAATCATGCATGAATAAAGAGGATTTAACCAACATCAGTCATTATTATTAACATTACAATGTTAAAACAATGTATCATTTACAATTATGTTACAGTGCTACTAAGCTGACATATGCTGATGTTGTATAGTGTCTTGTGCACAGCGTTGATAGTGTCTTTTAAACTTTTTAAACCAAAATACCCAAAATCCTCAATTTAACACAAATCTTACTGATTATATTATAGTTATTTATAAGTTCATTCATTCATTCATTCATTTTCCAAACCGCTTATTCCTGAATAGGGTCACGGGTGAGCCGGTGCCCAGCTGGCAACTCTGAGCGCAAGGGCGGGAAACAACCCTAGACAGGGCGCTAATCCATCGTAGGGCACTTATTTATAAGTAGTGTTTGTATAAGTAGTTCTGCACAGATTATTCTTGTAAAAATATCATGTTAAAGTGGGTATAAGCAAACATAAATACAGTAAAAAGTAACAAATTTGTTAAGGAAAAAAGGGGAAGAAGTATGAGAATGTTTTTGCATTGCAGTGATAAATTAAATCTTTTTAATATATATATATATATATATATATATATATAAATATATACATATCATGATATAATGTTACAATACCAGTACAAATTCTAATTTGGAATACATTTGTAATTAGAGTTTTTACACTACCTCCACTGAAAGTTAATAAAGTACACTCAAATAACTCAAATAACCATTTGGATGCTTAAACATTTCACTAAGGATATCCATCACTAATGAGTCAACGAAATCTGTTCAAGTGCAACATTGAACTTGAAAAGAGCAAATAAATACCACTGCTAAATGTTTTTCACCAACACCACACAGTTGCAACATAAAGGTAATTTGTTTTTAGCTTACTGCAGGTTTAGTGTCCAGCTGTCACTCTGAATCCTTTATCATTTGAGGCCACTCTCTTTAAAACAGCATGTTATGCATTAAATACATGGTTGGGCTAATTGGTAAACCCTGGTTTGAATTTAAACCCATCCTTCTTACTTTTATGTCCTCCGAGCTGCCAGGTCATTAGAGCAAGTGTTAAAATGGCCGGCATTAGGCAACGAAGTGTATCTAAAATGTCCTCTGCAAATCACTCAAATGGGCTGCCACTCACGTTTATAGCAGATTATATTAGCTTTACTTAATAATTAGTTAAGCGGTAAGAGGCAGAGAGGAAAATAACGGTCAACCAGGGTGAGGCTGAGGTCACATTTGAGGCAACTACCTGCAAAAACAGGGCGAAATAGTGTCAACAGATGCCAATGAAGTAAAATGTTTGCACATACTTTCAATGTTTTTCATTTTTTTAATTATAATTTAGATAAATAATCTGAAATCTGAGAAATCTGAGCTCCCATGATTGGCTGCTATAAACATGTAAAGCAGTTTAGATCCAAATGTATTTTAGATAATATAAAGACACACATACACATTTAACTGATACTGTATATATCTTTCTCACTGTAGGGGCTCATCTGTAAAAACTACAAGTTCAGTTAATTAACTTTCTCTACTGTACAGAAGTGTGAAAAGTGAGAGTACAGAGCCATGCTTACAGCTTGGAGAGGAGGGGAGGGGAGCAAAAATAGTGGATTAATGAATGAAGAGGTGCAAACATAGTGACGCTGGTACAATAGCTCCTGTCTGCATAAGTGATGAGCTCTGTTCCTTAGAGAATGTTCGTTTAACCTGTGAGCCGCAAGGTCATTTCCATGCCTCCTCGGCACGCAGCGGGCCTCGGCCGATGATTTATGTTTTCAGATCTGTCTCCATCGTCTGGACTCACCTTTATCTCCATCAGTGTTAATTAAAGGAAGGTCAGCCTCCACCTGCTTTAGCATAAAAAATTACTCAGGCCGTTGTAGCTGAGGCTGCAACTGCCAGCGCCGTGTTTATAGAAATCAAGCGATAGTAAAATTTAAAATTTTCCACAGAACAGATGTAACTAATGTGTCTAGCAAGAAATAAAAGCTTATGCTGTGCATTTGGAATCATTTAAACAATTTTAATTTTGATTTGTAAGAAAACCTTAAGTTTCCTTTCAGAATCAACCTTTTTTTGTCCCAATTGGAAAGTGCCAATTTCCCAACACTCCATCACATACGATGCTCCAGACACTAGGAGTATGAAGACAAGCACATGCGTCCTCTGATACATGTGAAGTCAGCCACTGCCTCTTTAAGAACTACTGCCATTGCATCATTGCTGGGCAGCCAGTGCACTCAGAGAAATGCACCACATCTCCAGCTCCAATACAACGGCTAACAGACACTTGTGCTAGCCAGCATTGTACTGTGTACTGTTGGGAGAGAGCACCATCTCCCCAACCAGAGAGAGCATGGCCAATTTTGTTCATTTAGACTGCTAATGGCAAGCAGGATGACATGGGATTTGAAACTTTGTTTAATGATATATTGATTAAAATCTTACTTTTCAAAGAGATTTTACTCATTTATGTTGAGCACTGTACATTACTATGCACAACATGCCAAATGTACACAAACCAGCTCAGAATGTACACAAACAATAGGTTCCCCATTGTTCCTTAAACTGAGTTTCGAAAGGAATTAATGGGTCAAAACTAAGTTGTTTATGTTCTGCAATAATTTAGAGTTAGGGCTAGGTTGACTTTAGGTTCAGTTTCCATTACAATAACATTGAGGTTGAGTTTAGATTTACTATTCAGAATTCAGCCACAGTTAATGTTAGAGTTATAGAACTGTAAGGTTTATGTTCAACGGTTAGGGTTAAAGTTAGGCATAGGTTTAGGTTCTGTGGTTAAGGATAGGGTTAGGGTAAGGGTTAGGTTTAGACTTTCTGTGTAGGGTTAGGGGTGCTTTGTAATACCCTATGCTCAATTGGGTTGCATCAGTAATTTGTGCATATGTGCAATGTTTGACCAATATTTACTGCACATTGTTTGATTTCTGAAATGGTGCTTTAGTCACATATGTAGGAATTGTTTTTGTGTCCCGGCTAATACATGGCTATACAATATATTTGCTTTAGGATGAATAACTGAATCATTAACTTTTTAGGGTTTATGGGTAACGTCTCTTATGTAAAAATGATTATTCTATTGTTCAAATAACAATAAAAACAATATGTTTGTAAAAACAATTAGGGCTGGCAGTGAGCATGGTCATAGTTATTCTCTAAATCTGAGGTTTGCAGAGAAAACAGAGATACAGAGGTGGGGAGTGGGGGGGGGGGGGGGGTGACGGACGCTTGTCCTGGCTGCTGGGCCAGCCGGTGCTGAGTGTTGAGTTGAGGTGTGTGGTATCGGAGTTGACAGGCCGGAGCTAAAAGGCCACAGGCGCGTCACGCTCGTGCAGCTTGATGCAAAATGGAGCGGCCCAGTAGACTGTCAGATTACCATACATCACAGCCACAGCTACGTATGGGAGCATGTATGATGAGATATTTTATTCATTTCAAGGAACGCGGATGAGCGAATCTTACATCTGAAATCTTCAGCATCAATATTTGAAAAGTTTAATTTCTTAGAAAAAACTTAGCTGCTGACTGTACATTAATTTATTTTCAAAACAACGTAAAAAGGGAATAAATCAGCTGGAGAAAATGCCAAGAATATGCAGCCTCAATGTAGAAACTACTGTACATTGGAGGCTGGTTTGTGTGCATTTGGCAGAACAGCTCCACCAGTGGACAGGAGCTTGCTGTGAATCAGAAAATATGTTGTTGTCTTTTGTTTGTTTGTGTTGAGGGGTTTTTTTTTTGTCACATATGTATGTATTTTTGGACATCTTGTTGAAATATGCAAAGAAGATGATATTTTGATGAATTTAAAACATAAACTCCGTTTCTTTTTAATAATTTGAATTTGAACTCCACAATTCCACATATTATTTCACAAAACTGATGTCTTTAATGTTATTAAAAAAATGTGCAAAAGAAACAAACACACCTTTCACAATTAGGTGTGTCTAAACAGTACTGGTCCAGCCTACCAGGGGTCTCCTCTGTAGTATGTATGAAGCAATCTGGATGATGAGTTCCTGTTCCAGCTCCTGTCAATACAATGCAATTTGTATAATTTCTGAATTCATTAGTTGGATTTTATTAAATTAAAACATTAAGGTAATGGGTTATTTGTGCATGATTGTATTTATTTATTTATTTATTGGGGGTCTTTTATTGTCAAAGAGTTAAAATTACAGATTAAATTGATTATAATTGTGTTAAATTATTAATATTAACCATTCTGCGGCTGAAACTAAGATTTTGTGATAGTTTTAGTGCAACTCAATACTTAAGCCCCATACACTTTTTCACCAAATACAGAGCCAGGATTGGTTCAATATGCCATTTCAGCAATTACTGACTGGACCTTTCTTATTTAAGCCATTACTAAAATTCTGGGGATTTTTAATACGGTCTCCACCTCAAACTAAGCTTTTCTTCCAACTAACTAGTTTAACATCTAAGTTTAACAATCTTCTCAGAGGTCAAGTTGATTTATGAAACCCTAAACCCATTACCCACTTACTTCAGGCCAAGCATCTTCATGAAGCCCATGCCACCAGTCTTTTTCTAATTCAAAACCATTTGAATTAAGTTGTTAGCATATATTGTGAGACGTTTGCATGTGAAATTAGTTTTTTTTTTAAACAGAAAATAAATAAAATGTTACTGAGATGTATTTTTGCTCTAGATTTTGCTCCTTAAGCATTTTCTATGCAGCATTCCACCTTTGTCAGTGCATAAATCATGAGAGTCTACCCAGCTTTGATTTGTACATGGCACGTCCTCTAACTCAAGGTCGAAGCCAAACTTTACTGAGCATTTCACATTTTTTTCCAGAAGACTCTTCATAGTGGAGGACCTGCAGCTTAACATGGCTCATGTCCACCCAGGTGAGGCATTGAGGCCAAGAGGTTAGCTCCTATCTGCCACATCCAGCAGCAGAGGTCAGCTAGAGTTGGAAGCAGACAAGGTAGTGTTCCTGTTGTCATGCTACCATTGTGCTTTTCGGATGGCCTTTTCTCAACAATGTGTGTGTATATATATATATATATATATATATATATATATATATATATATATATATAACAACACTCAATCATTAACATTATTGTTTTTATGTTTTTTTAGTTGTATTTTTTGTGGGGGGGGGGTTTTTGTTGGGGGGTGGGTTAGTGTATTAAAGTGACATTGTGTCAATCATTGTCATCATTAACTTTATTTTAAATCATTTTGTTAATTTATAGTTATTAATTATTCATTCATTCATTCATTCATTCACTGGGTCACGGGTGAGCCGGTGCCCAGCCGGCAACTCTGAGCGCAAGGGCGAGAAACAACCCTAGACAGGGCGCTAATCCATCGTAGGGCGCACACACACACACACACACACACACTAAGGGCCACTTTAGAGTCACCAATTCACCTATCATGCATGTCTTTGGACTGTGGGGGTAACCAGAGTACCCGGAGGAAACCTACGCGAACACAGGGAGAACATGCAAACTCCACACAGAAACTTCCCAGGTCACCCCACTGCGCCACCGTGCCGCCCTAGTTATTAATTTGTAATATTAAAATATGACTAATATTAAGAACACACCAACACATAAAGATGTTTAATACAATTTTCTTTTTTTATTTAATACAAAATGCTTGAAACATTGAATTTAAGTACTTTGTATTAAGTAAAAAACTACTACAACAACAACAACAATAATAATAATAATAATAATAATAATAATAATACATTATTAAATGAATCTATTTAAAATCATTTTTAATTTTGAGATTTAATCATCACTTTTAAAACACAAGGAATAGTGGATATTGAATAGAGTTAGAGTTAGTTATATAGATGAAACCTGTGAGAGTGCATTTAAAACACCTATCAGAACATTATAAAGCATTAATGAACAATAGTGTACTTTTTCTATTTCCCTGAGGGAGCCCTTCCAAGGGATCAATAATGTTCTTTCTATATGTCCATCTGTCTAGATGACAGTACATATAGTACACTAATGAACAAGTGTACAGATTACTTAACAACTTGAAAGTATTTGATTATTTAAGCATGCATGAATGTAGTTCAGTACATGGAAGTGAACAAAACTATTGTGTCTTCCTTCAAAAACAAAAGCTCTTAATGGACAAAAACCCCAAAACCATTACATAAAAGACTTGACTCATTTTATTAACTCCCACAAAATTTACATACACTCAGCCCACTAGCTGACTAGAGACCAAACTTGGAGACTTTGAGGAAAATCACACATTGCATGGATCATTTAAATTAAGTATTGTTTTTCTTCTATATATTTATGTTTCTACAACAGAAATGCTTGTTTCCTTTATGTTTCATTTTTAACATACTTTTTATATCTGTTGTTGCTATTCTTTGTTGTTATTAAGGTAAGAGAGAAACAATAAAAATCTTGAATCTTGAATTTCATTTTAATTAGTTTTCTTTTCCTGATCAAAAATGACCACCTCATTATAGCTGGTTATAAATCTATTTTATCACCTACAGTGACACAGAATGTGTAATGTAATATATATATATATTACATATTCTGAACTATTTTTTGCCTGAAGCCCTCATATACCTTAGTAAGGAGTGTCAGTAGTTGCTGTTGTGTTACTTGTCAAGTTTCTGCACAAGAAGGGATGACAATCAGAATGAACAATCTGGAGCTGGAACAGTGTCACTATCAGCAGAATGGGATCTAAGAATAGCTTCATCAAGAATTTCCCCTGGTTCCCCAGGATCTCCAGCATTTTATGCACAGATGTCTGTGAGTGTGTGAGACCATACAAAGCTACAGAAACACATTTTGTTGTGGGGGTACAGGTGGTGCACTCCAAGGACAGGGTCTCTCATAGTCCCACAGGGGGCACCTCTACTTCCTGTGGTTATGATCATGGGCGTGAACTAAATTTTATACACTGATTATAGAGTCACCTATTCATTTCTAAGGTAGTTTTTGACAGGTGACACCAAAGACATACAAAGAACATGATCTCCAAAAAAGATGTATATTTATGGGATGGAAACTCATGTAGAAATGGTAAGAAAATGTATTATGGTTATGGTTTCGGATAAAGATTAGGTTTAGGTTTAGGTTTAGTTTATGTTAAATGTACATTGCAGTTAAGCTGAAGGTTAGGGTAGGTTATGTTTAAGTTAAGATTAGGTTACAGTTAAGGTTAGGGTTAGGTTTTGAGTAAGGTAAGGTATAGGCTTAGGTGGAGGTGGAAGGTCAGAAAAT
>CM067507.1:15419395-15596895 GCA_034509495.1 Acestrorhynchus altus | reverse complement strand
CTTCTGAAGATATTTCAAGGTTAAAATCCCAGTGTAACATTTATGTCACGACAGCAATTTCCAAAGCTTGTATTTCATCATTTAGTTGTAGAACTGCGTTAAACTGGTTAAATGTAATAAATGACATTTTATTAAAGTATTGTTATTGTTAAATCTGATATAATTTGTATTTTAAAATGGTAAACAATTGTTGTTGTTGTTTTTTAAATGAGCTGGTTTTGTTTAAAGGACTGACCAAGCACACCAGCGTTTCGTAAATGATGTCATATTCACACATTCACATACTGCTCTGTGACACATCCAGGATGTTCAGTATGGGATGCTTTAAGTGAATTTCATCATAATTTCAAGGGTCTGTGACCCATATGTCATCAAGGGTTCTTAAGGGTTAAATATATATCAGTTTAATATTGTTACGTTAATTATGCTCATTATGGCACCATGAACTGAGTTGCCATGTATAACTCTAGTCATGGTCTGTAATTTATAGTCATTATATTTGAGAAGTGTCTGGTGGCTGATCGTGTTTACTTTAGTAAATGCACTGTTAAGTGAGCAAGAGGTTGCTCATAAGCTGTTGCTATGGGTACTGCTTTGCTTATCCTGATCTAATGCACACATGGACTGGCTGTTACTAGCTAGTTAGCATGCTCTCCCTTACTGCTTCAGAAAACCAACATTGAGACTGTTTAATTAGTTAAACAAGGAGTGACTGCTATAGCCATCAATAAACAGATTTATCCAGTGGTTTTTGTTTGTTTGTTCTGGAGGGGTCATTAAAAAATGATTAAGACATGGCAAGCCTTGGAATAGGCAGAATGTGTGAGTTGGAAAATGCTTCCCTTCAATAGCTCTACAGGAGAAGGAAAACACTTGCATATTTTTCAATGGAAGTCAGTGATATTTAATTCCAAGTCATTTTTGGAGCAATTCTATTACATTTTGACACAATGTAATGAAAGATTGTCAGGTTCACAGCTTGTCACAAAATGAAAAATGAGTACAATGGATATACAAGGATTTTGTGTGACAGCAACACTTTATACAATGTATCGTCTGAGGTTTGTTGGTGTAACATTGCTAACAGAGATATCAGACAGGTTAGTGATATTATAATGTAATGTTTTTAAACATCAGAAACTTAATTATACACTGCACAGACAAAAGTATTCAGACACTCATTCATTGCAGCTTCTGAAATCAAGGGTTTCAACAAGTTCAAGCCACTTTTGTTGGAGTAACTGTCTCTAATGTTTAGTAAAGACTTTGTACTAGATTATGAAGCATTGCGGTGAGGATTTGATTGCATTCAATAACAAGAGCATTAGTGAGGTGAGGATACTGGATGATCATCTCATCCCCATCTCCCCAACTTATACCAAAATTATTTGATGGTGCATCAATCCAGAGAACATGGTTCCACTGCTCCACAGCTCAATGCTGGGGGGCTTTATACCCCTGCAATCCATGCCTGCCAATAGGTTCATGTTTGTCTGCTCCAGAATGTCCTAATCTATTGTTAGTAATTCTCTGCTGTTATAAAAAAAAAAATAGCTGTGTGCATTTGCACATCTGTGTCAGCAGTGTATGCAACTTAAAGTAGCTGTGTTCATTAGAAGGGATAGGCACAAAGATTTGTGCATACAGCATATGTAGGTGTGGGTTTTCAAGGCCCTTGTAACTGAGGCCTGTCTTTGGTTGTTCTGGTGGTGTGCCTGTGTGGGTAGAGCGGGGTTTGGGGAGAAAAGGCTGGAGGGCACAAAAGCGCCCGCGCTGAACACACACACAGTGCCTTCCAGGAGCTATTGTTTTCAGAGACAATCATTTGCAATCCATCAAAATCCACAATGGCCCACCCTGTAATGTGAGCACTCTATCCTGTACACACACGCACACACCCGCATGCTTTTCCCAATTTTCTCTTTAAAGCAAGGCAGCACTGCCCCCATATGGTTGAAAATACTCATTACACACCCCCAATGAGCAATTTCAGAGCTTTAATTAAGATGGACCCTCACATATAAACAGACACCTGACACCCCCTCCCACACACACACACACAGACACACCACCATCACCACTACGTCCCCCAAACACACACACACACAGACACATAAACACACACACACACACACACACACACACACACACACACACACACACCAAACTAACCATACCTTCAGCAAACATGTTTGCATTAAATGTGAAATGCTCAATTCCCATAAATGGTGGCTGGTGCAAGAATCATTTCAGTAACATCTGTAATATAATAACTAAATGTTTCTCAGGAGAAATGGAATTTACATTTCCCCTCCTTACCCAAAATCCAGACAACCAGTCAAGACAGGTTTGCAAAATTTTCATCATTAGCTTTGCACTGGAGGCACAAGGTTAAACTTGCTTGATGCCTGAATATCAGCTGTTCATTTGTTTAATTTTATATAACAATAAGTGACACAATGTCAGAAATCTGATAATACTTGAGATTACATAACAAATGAACATGCTTGAGGCCATTGCGTAATGATTTAGACATTATTCAATGGCCTCTTTAAAGCTAGGCTGAGTTTGAGACAGGCTTGAGACACAAAGCAACAGAAAAATGTGTGTCCTGTCCACAATACATTAGTCCCATAGCTGAGATGGCAGTACTTCTCAGGAGGTCTGATGGTTTGTGTACATTAACGTAACGTCCTGTTCCCTAAAGAATGAGTAAAGTACATGTGTAATGTACATTTTCATTTTCACTCAATTAAGGTTTATTCAGTATTCAGAAACCTGATGCTGGCTTTCGTCTTGGAAATTAAGGTGGTTAATGATGTTCGTTTCTTATTCCCACTGAAGAGTTTGGAGAAAGAATGAATTTCCATATCTTACATTACTCACTTTACCAATCATGCCATGTATGCTACTGAATTCAGATCTGGTGGCTGGGAAGAACACTGAAGAACACTGAAACCAGTTTGGCTAACTTTTGATTTGTGACATGGTGTAATATCATGCAAGAAGTAGTCATTAGAAGATTGAAAAATTGCGTTTGTGATGTTATGCATGGTCATCAATAATACTCAAATGTGGCATGTAAATGATGATTGATTGGGATTGATGGGCCCTCAATGTGCCAAGAAAACATTCCAATTCTGATCATCTATGCTCCTCAAATCCAGTCTCATCAGGCCAAGCAGGTCATCAACTCTCTTCTGTTTTCTGGCAGATAGAAATAGAACTTGATGTGGTCTTGAACTGCTGTATCCCATCCACCTCAAGGTTGAATGTGCTGTGCATTTTGAGAAGCTTTTCTGCTCACTATAATTGTACAGAGTGTTTATCTTCAACTCACAGTGTTTTCTGTCAACTCAAACTAGTCTGACCATTCTCTGTGCACCTCAATCATCAACACAGCCTTTCCATTCACACAACTGTTGCTTTTCTTTTGGGCACCTTTATGCCACTCTAGAGATTGTAATTCATGAAATTGCAGGTGTCCAGTCGTTGTAAAATCCTCAAATCAGCCTGTCTGGCACCAACAATCAAAAGATTGTATTTTTCCCCCATTCAGATGTGCTGAAGTGAACACTACCTGAAGCTGTTTTCTCCAGCATTAGAAACTCTGTATGTCTTCATTCTGAACACATTCATCACATTTTTACTGCATCGTGGTTTTCTTTTTAAAATTGAATGCATTTGAAGATTTGAACTTATTCTTCTTATAAAAATAATATAGAATAGTGTAGTAATAATGTAAAATTGATTCTGTTTGTGAACGGTAATGGAGAAAAAGATACAGAGAGAGAGAGAGAGAGAGAGAGAGAGAGAGAGAGAGAGAGAGGAGCGAAATAAAATATTACTATCTCTAACTGCTCAGCAAACATCAATATGAGCTGAGATTCCCTCCGGCCTTTTTAGCCAGAGCACTGAAACTGAGACAGCGCTTAAGTTTCCTGTCTCAGGGGGTGGTGAAATGGCTGCATCTCAGAGGATCTCAAAGGAACGGCGCTCCGAGTCTCTGGAGAGGCCTGATTGAGAAGCCACGGCTCACTAGCAAGCATCTGCTGGAAGCAGGCCTCATAAAAACCTAATGAAGAGCCAGCGAGTCTCGTTACCAAGGCCAGAAAAATCTACTCCTTAGGCCCTCCTGAGCTGGCGATCACATCTATCATTAGAACAATGTTGCTGTTAAATGTCATAATTATAGTCACCAGCCACTTTATTAGAAACAATGCATTTCCACTCACTGCCCGCCATGAGTTCCACCTATTTTACAGCTCCACTATAGGTGTACACTTACACTCTGTAGCTCATTTATTGTAAACCAGCCTGTACTTCTTATTCATCACTGACCAGAGATTTGACCTGTTCACCAGACATGGTACCAAATACCAAACTAATTACATCTCTCTACCTTTTCCAAGTTAATGATGACCTAGATAAAATGCTAACCTTGAGCTCCTCTGCCCCACCTGAGAAGGATCCCAAGCTCCCCTGCCACAACTTCACATTGGCTTCCCACCTTCCAGATACTGGACCTGGACTAGTTTCCCACCCTGCCCTGGACTAGTTGCTCACCTGCTATCAACAACTATGCAGAAATGTACACAGACCCTAATTAGTTGCTACTGTTACTAGGTCCACTTGCAAGCTAATATCACACAAGTACACCAGAGTATTAGAACAGACGTGTGGGGGTCCAGTGTCCCCTAACTAACTATGTACAAGTACTTTGATCAAAGGAGGATGGGTCCCTGCCTTGTGAGTCTGGTTCCTCCCAAGGTTTCTTCCTCCAGCTCTGTGGGAGTTTTTCCTTCCCACTGTCACCCGTTGGCTTGCTCACTAGGGGGTCTATTTCTGTTTCTCATACTCTGTATCTGTGTTGTTTACCTTTTTGTTTATTTTTTGATTTCTGTAAAGCTGCTCTGTGACAACATTAGTTGTGAAGCGTGCAATACAAAAAAGTAATTGATTTGAGTTTTTTTTTATTTGATATTGGTCTTGGAGTGGTGTCACGGATAGGTTCAGTTTGGTCCACCACAAAAAAACGCTCCATTTAACACAAATTGTGCATGAGCATGGCTCTTCTAAAACACTGAGGTGGAGCTCCAAGGTAGGGCTTTCTAATAAACTGGATGGCGAGTGCATGTTCAAAATGAGTCCTCAAATGAATAGATGAATGGAGTAATGTGAGAAACTAATTATTTGTAAAGATGATGACAATCACAGTAAAAGGCACAATGATGAATATGATGAAAATGCAAAACACAACATAATTAATGAAGATAGCAGTTTTAAAAGCCTGCTGAAATGAATTTCATTCATTACTACACACACATTCTTCTTTACTGATGTAATGAGCTTTTGATTAAAAATGTCAATATCCGCTTCGCTATGATGAAGATAATTCCTGTCATGTACGTTTCTACAATGCTCGCCCAGGCAAAACCAGCTGGCCAGAGAGCTGCATATCATGCTATGAATAATGCAAATAATGGAGGGGCCGCTACAGTAATCCGACACATCCTTATGAATTATAATGTGCTTTTTCATATTTATTATATATTATCTTGCCATTTCTCATGCTTCAGAGCAATTTATCACTCCACAATTAATTATTAACCTGTGCAAAGATTTTGGCCTCATGCTCGGAGAGAGGCACATGCATGTCCAACATAGTGGGAGATGACAACTACTTAGGCCCTGTCAGAGCCATCGGGCTCTTGAGACAAACAGGATGAATAATCAACAAGGGCTCCTCTTCTGCATTTTAGAGGGTTCACCAGGCTTGTTTATATGTGGGTGCATATTAGTACATGGATGGTGGGCAGTTTTGGCTTAATAAGCATTTAATTTTATAGCTAATAATTCATCACATGCCTCCAGATCCAGTAATATCTTGGATCCTTTTTCAGCACAGTTCATTTACATTAAACTACTACGAGATAAGCAAATGAAAAGTGAACAGAACATAATGTGCATCACTGATGTAAAGTAAAAGTAGCTTGGCCTACTTGCTCAACTGTTTAAGGGTAAAGAAATATTTAAAGAAAAATCCAGTTTTACAGAAATGACTTTGGTGTTGTTTCTAATGTAATATATGACACACTATTTACTTCCCACGTACTTCCACCTTATCGTAAGAGCTGATAATAAAACAGATGGCATGTCATATCATAACTGACCTGGGACTATTTTAGTCCACTGCATTTCTTTGAATGATGCAGTTTCTGTATGTCATTGATCTCTGCTATCATTGCTCAGTTACTTGACCAACAACTAAAGCAAGTATGGCCAGAATACCAATAGCAACATCAAACTAAGTATGTAAAATATGTATATTTTTGAGGTGGTGTTAATTACCACAGGGGTAGCTGCCTAAAAATTACAACAGTAGACATGGATCAAAAACTTGCTGGTTCATTCTCCTGGACCATCAGGAACAGGAACAGCCGTTCACAGCCTCCATTTACATTTGAGGTGCCCTTAAGCAAGACTTCTAACCCTTAAATTCTTGCCAGGCCAGGCAACAGATGTGTTAAATGTAATGTATCTTATTCTTATAAAATACCATTTCAACTAATTATATAACTACTAGTGCATCCATGGTATTAGAATATTGTAAAAAAAAAACAAAAAAAAACAGAATTTACAGCTAAATATTTTATTTTTACTCTCATTTTTTATGCTGAAATTAAAATCTTTTTGTGAAACACAAATTAATGAATGAAGGAAGATTTTATAGCACCTTTACAAATTAATAAGAATTCTACAATCAGCATTCACACTCAGCACTCAACCAGCGACAGCGAGAAGCACCACCCGATTGTGCATAGCATACTCCCGACCAGAAATGACCTTCCACCTGGAGAACTGCATCGAGCACCAGTACAGCGTGCCATCCCATATGTGGGCATACAAGCATACATTCATACAAATGCACACATTGTAGCCACATTGTATACCAGTGGGAAGAATTTTTAAGCAGTTCTTTGAAATTACATGTTTCAGTACAGAACCGTCAAAAAGCAAAAACATGAAGAACTCGTTTTTGTATACAAGAGTCAGAAGTAATGTGAGTTCTACGGCGTCTTTATTTATAAGAACAAATTGATTTAGAACAACACTGCATACCTTCTTCTTCTTACCAGGTCTTTTATAAGTCTAACTTTTCTTAGATCACAGAAAAGGTGCTGGAGAATTGAGTTTTCTGATGTACACTGAAATACTGAAAAATGCCCTCTTGAAAGTAAAGATGCTTCAAGTTCTTTGAGCAGTCCATAGAAGAAACTTTTGGACTCTTACAGAATCAGACATGTCAGTGTGAAGAACACTCTTTTCATCATCTAAATTAAAGTTTTTTCACACAATGTTTTAAAGGAACCAAAACTATAACTTCTATAGCAGTGCTCAAAGAACCCTTTGAAGTATCTTCATTCTGAGAACTTGGACAGAAAGAGAATGGTCTAAACCTGTATGTATGAGACTACAGCAAGGCAACATGTCAGGTGAGTTGAAGCCTTTTGCAGGCTACACACTTTCTCTCTGATCCGCCTTCAGGATTTTAGCGACGTGAAAGTGAGCAAAGCTCTGCCCTCTCAACAACAATCTGGATTGCGGCGATAACAAGTGAAAAATGTTGGAAGCAATCCACTTTGCCACCACTAAGACCTTTCCGATCCCTCCACTTCATTAGGAAGTGTCTAATCTCTGCAGTCTCACAGGCTGATAAGGCCTCAGCCACTAATTCAGCCGAGTCAAAGTTCAAGCTGCCTTCGATGTTTCGATGCTTAACTTACCCAAGTTCCTGCATGTTCATTAGACAGTTTTATCTGCCACTTCTATTCCAATAACCATCGAGATAGAGGACTGAGAGAGAGACACAGAGAGAGAGAGAGTGGGGGGGGGGGTGGAGAGAAATGGTGTGGAGAAGGAGAGATAAGCATTGGCCTTCTTGTCTGAGACACAGTTGACCTTCTAATTCAGGCCTTTTAAAGCTCTCCTCTATTATAGCTTTAAAGCTGACTAAAGTGGGGACTGGGGAAGGTGGCAGAGCTTGAAAATTTTTATGCTGTATTCGATTCAGGCAGGTCCAGACATCATTTCTTAAGGTTCAGATTTCACTTTAGGTCATTTGTGTATAGTTTATACATTATTGCGTACAGTTTTTGGGCCTAAAAGAAACTGAGCTTTAAGTTGGAGTCATATTGTTGCTAGCGAGGTCCACTGAGGTTCACAAAGTTAGCTTTTGTGAGGTTGTTGGAAGGCATGATGGAAAACTGATTTGGATAACTTTACTCTTGTTTCTCAACTATTATTGTTATTAACATGTATTAAGATTCATGTTTAGACTGGATTGGACAGATGTTTGTTGGGCTCAGGTTGGACTTGGATTGTGACCGTGGTGCTGTGGGGTCAGGCCAGATCAAAGTCAGGGAGAATATTCTTGGACTATTTGAGTTCAGACCAAAATTTCAGGCCCAATTAAAGCTGTAAAGGAGGAGAGATAAATGGAAGAGAGGAGTGGAAAGAGAGACAGAGAGGTGGAGGAGCAGAAAGTCCCTGGTTGCTATGCCCAGGCCTTGATGTCCTCATGCAGTCACATCTCCAAACGCCTGACGACAGTTTCCACCCTGTAGTCATCAATTTTGCATCACTGTTTAAAAAGCCTATCACAAGTTTCACATCAGCCTGCAAGTGGCCCATAGCACGCATAAACAGGAGCTATTTATACCAGTCCTGTTCCCCTGAAAATTGTTTTTCAAAGGGAAGATATTATTTTGTACCCTTATGTTATCAAAGCCACAGCATGCCAGAGGAAAAGTTCTCCTCTGTGTTTAAAAAAGCATAAGGGGGTTCAGATGTGACACCAGAAAAGAAGCATTTTGCATGAACAGCGTTTGAAAAGGCCTGCACTGCTTTCTTGTTTACAGCTTTACCCCTGGTTGTCGCTATTGATCAGGTTGCATCTGCAGAAGTCATTAATTGAGCCTGACATTTGGCTTTCAACTAGGTTTAAAGGTACCAGTGTTGTTGATGTTGACAGGAAAGAACATTCCTCATACGTGAAACTTGCTTGTACGCTCTGACATGGTTTTCTGGGGGAAATGCATGTTTGTCGTGTTTAATGCACTTTTAATCAGGAAGGTCTCCGTTTGGAGACTAAACCAGTTGTGAGAGTTGCACATTATGCCTGATGCTTCACAAGCAGAACACTAGTACATAGTAGTTACACAGCAGCGACATACATTCACTATAATAAATCTATATGTGTGCGTCTTAACCCTGGTCCTGGAAATGGGCTGCCCTGTGTGTGTGTGTGTGTGTGTGTGTGTGTGTGTTTTATGCAGTGGCATTTTGTTAATTAATTGATCACATCACAGTACAGTGACTGTAATTGATTTGTTTTAGGAGTTTACAATCAACCACGTTATTATGACCTATTTGTTGGTTCTACACTCACTGTTCTTTTTATCAGCTTCATTTCACCCTTTTCTTCAATGTTCAGGACCATAGGACCACCACTGAACAGGTATTATGTGGGTGGTTGTAGGCAGAGAAACAAATGGACAGTCTAATTATAGAACTACAAAGTGTTCCTCTGTGTGCTCCTGTGTGGTATGTGAAACTGAAAAAAAGGAACAAAGTGTGTAGGAACCTGGAGGTGGTCATAATGTTGTGGTTGGCTGTAAAACAAATCAATTTTTAGACAGCCAACCTGCTGTGATGTGACTGGTAGTGTGGATATCTACTATATATATAATTGAAACCACTGCTCACTACCTCTCACTCCTCACTACCTTCTATTAAGTATCAACATTACACCTACCTTGTAGGTCCAGCCACCTCAAATCCACCACAGAATTCCATTTATAAATAAAAAAATATAAAGAATATAATAATAATAATAATAATAATAATAATAATAATAATAATAATAATAATAATAATAATAACAATAACAATAACAATAACAATAACAATAACAATGATAATAATAACAATAATAACAATAACAATAATAATGATAATAATAACTATTATTATTATTATTATTATTATTATTATTATTATTATTATTATTATTATATTCTTTATTTATTTATTTTTTATTTTTTCAGGACTCTGGGAAAAGAAAAGTGGCACTGTTTTTAAAATGAAATTATCCCAGGACTGCTTTTGGGTCTATAATTCCATAAGAAATTACACATTTTGTCAAATGACACCTATTTTTCCCTTTTTTATGCAGCCTCTGTAGCTAACCAACAAATAAACACAATATTTTAAGTAAGTCAAGCAAGCAAGCACAATTATTCTAAATCAATACTGTGACCTGCATAAATGATTGGACACCTTACAGAGTAAATACTTTTTGACAGAAATCACAACTTGAAGAATTTTCTTAGCAAATAAAATCTTTCACTTCTTGGAGTTGAATTGTTTTGCCACTCTTATGTGGAGAAGCTCCAAGATATTTTTGGGTCATACTTTAAAGTCAATTTAAAGGCCCTTTCAGAAGTGTTTGTTTTTCTTCAGGTACTCCATAATGGATTAATTTATGTTTCATATTTGTATCTATAATCTGCTAGTATTTGGTGAATTTACAGACCAGTCACCTGTAGATTCTGCAAGCAAGCCAATAGGTGTCCATATACATGTACGTACAAACGAACAAACAAACAAACAAACAAACAAATAAATAAATAGATAGATAGATAGATAGATAGATAGATAGATAGATAGATAGATAGATAGATAGATAGATAGATAAAAGAGCATTCTTCTTTGATTACAGGAAAAGCAATTTCATGTGTGCATGACAAAATAGCACCACCAGTGGACAGAAGGATTTGGTGAATGGCAAGCAGGTCATAGAACATGTAAATACAGTCATGTGAAAAGGTTAGGACACACCAAGAACACCTGTGACTTTAAAATATTTAAACATTTGGACATATCTTCATTTTTACTATATTGAGAAATGGAAGTGATACAACTAAACACATACTGTAAAAATGTCTCTTAATTAAAAATGTCTTAATTTTTTAAATGTAATGAATAGAAACCCAATTTTCTTGGAAGAAAAAAACGTAGGACACCCTATGCTCGAATAGCTGGTATTTTCTCCATTGGCTGACAAAATGTAAATTAGATGTTTCCCATCGCCATCTCTCAGTCTCTGACATTGAGCAGAAAAAAAGATTTTCCCACTCCTCCGTGCAGAATTCTTTCAGCTATGGGATGTTTCAGTGTCAGTCTTACATTTTCATCAAGCCGCCTCTAATACACCAAAGATTTCATAGTGATTTTTATGATGCAGAGTGCTCCAGGACTGGCTGCAGCAAAACATGACATTTCCACACTCATGCTTCACATTTGGTATAAGGTTCTTGTTCTCAAATGCTGTGTTTGGTTTTTCACAAACATGTCCTCTGTTGCTGTGCCCAAATAATTCAATTTTGGATTAGCACGTTGTCTTTGTGTAGGTGTTCTCTAACAAAACTCAGTCTTGCCATGATGTTTTTCTGACAGCAATGGTTTCCTCCTTAAACACCTCCCATGGAACTTCTCTCCAGTCTCTTTCTGATGGTTGATGCTACACTTTGACACCAAATGTGGCGAGAGCTACCTGTAGGTCCTATGATGACATTTTTGTCCCTTTTTGCCCACATCTTGTGGTCTGCCCTTGGACTGAACTTGGTAAGATTACCTGACCTGGCCATGTTGACAGTTGTTTTAAATGTTCTCTGCTTTTAAATTATTGCCTAAACAGTAACAGTTGTAGTTTCTAATTGTTCTGAGATATTTTTTTAAGTTTGTGAATGTTTACACATTTACACCCTTCTTTCTGAAGGCCTCAAAGAGCACTTTGGATCTCACCATGGTGACACCACTCATTTCAACAATCCAGAGCAAACCTAACTAATGTCTGAGGTTAAAATAACAGCCACCTCCAAAGTTCTGTCTAATGATGGTCTAATTATGTGCAGCTGATGTGCTGCACCTGGTTCTAATTTTAGGGATTTTATATAGTAATAAATATGGGAGTGTCCTAAAAAACAGCACAACACAATGCACTGTGTTGCTAACAATGGCATACAAACAGTCCCCTTCATGTCTAGATTAAACTGCTGCTACTATGAGGTGAGTTCTAAACTAGTGGCTCTGCTATAGTTCCATCACTCACAAACCTCTTTACTAACCTCTCACTGTCTGATAATGTAATGTTTAGTTTTACACTTCTTTGTTAAATGTGAATTAGTAGTACAATAAGCACGTTTTTCCACTGTTTATCCTCCAAGTATAGCCTTACTATCTTCTAATAGGTTTCTATTTAAAAAATTCAATTTTTTAATACACAGTAAAAAAAATCTTTTTTACCTGTGTCACCATCATGGAATATTTTGTTTTGAAAACTATTTACATTATGCAACTGCTTCATGCATACTGATTTATATATTTGGGCCAACGAAGCCCTGTAATGCAGAAAACAAACAAACAAATACACACACACACACACACACACACACACACACACACATCACACAAGTGATATACCATGACACCAAATTTAGCAATACCACCCAGCTAACCACCCGCCAACTGGAAATTCATTCTTTCTTCCCACAGCACTACATTAAGGCATGATATATTCAGCCTCATGCTTTACAGTTGGAAATATGTTAAGTATGGTATATAAATGTAAATATGTACATTGTCAATATGATAAATATTTTTCTTTGCTGATAGTGGCCAAAAAACTGTTGATTTCACCAGTTCACAGCAATTCTTTCCAAAATTCATCCGGCATCACTAAATGTTCAGTAGAATATTTCATACTTCCATGAAGATTGACAGCGATATAAAGGTTTTCTTTTGCCTTTCTTACCAGCATATTAGTATTTCTATCTGAGAATATTATTGGTCTTTCAAAAGTCATCTTGACCTCCACAGTTCCCCTGAACTGTCATTTCTTAACCAAAATGTGCTTTGTAGCAAAATAACCATAACCATAAATGCTAACCTATCACTAACTTTAACCATATGTAAAAATCCAAAGTATGTAGAGTTAATGTAAAGATAACCTTAACTAAACTTTAATCATAACATGAACTGAACCTTCCCAACACAAACCCATAAACATATTCTTAGTATAGAAAGTGAAATCTTTTTCATGAGCTTAGTTTTTATTCAAAAGCAGAAATCTTTGGCATTATTTATTGTGGCTTTCTGTTTTTGTATATTGGAAGGTGGTTTGTGCATTTTGCAAAACAGTGCCCCTAGTGATTGAATGCTCCTTATGAATTTTAATGTATATATGAAATAAATTTGTGTACATCATGCACATGGTATGGAATTCTTGGGGTATTTGTAGTCATGTATGTACTTATTTTGGAGGTCTTGCTGAAATATTATATTATCTATACAAATGTCCAAAATACAGGCATGATTTAGTCTTCAAGATGTAATGTACTAATATTAGTTTTAAATAAAGTCTAACATTGTAGTTCACAGCTGTTGAATTCAGTCCTGGCTAATCTTCAGTCTATTGACAGAACTACACTCAAGTCTTGTTCAGCTCCACAAGGACTATTCAGTCCACAGAGGACTCAAGCTCAACCGCCCCCTTGTTAATCACCATGTTGATATTTTCCTGCAGCATGTCTCTAAGGTCCTCTCAGAAACTGTCGAAGTGTGAGAGCAGATTTTCATTATGGATATCTCCCAATCCACACGAGAGTTTCTGGTGCTTGGCTAAGATCCAGGCCAATCCTCTGGGGCCTTCATTATGTGTCATTAGCCTTCATAAGGTTTTCATGAGGTAATGCATCTGTGCAGCTCCACGGAAAACCATGCTAATTTTACACACAGTTTAAACATACATACATCTCTGTGGTTTTCCTCCTCACCATCCTCATGGGCTTCCTGAGCCACATTATCCTCTGCAGGCTTCACATATTCATGGCAATGTAGTGCTGCTGTGTAATGGCCAAGATGCCAGCAAAAAATAGTTCTGTCCATTCACTGACTGTTTTACTACTAGAAACTCTTGTTCGTCCCTTGATGCGTTATTTTACACAGCATGCACAGAAGAACGGAGATTATGTGTTTCAATTTAATTGAACCTTTAAACCTATGTTGTATATTGTTCTTAACTAGCCTGTGATTTTGCCATTTGATTACAATTCAATGAGTTCAGTTTTGTTTATAAAGTTCTTTTCAACAAAAGACATGAAGCAGTTTTCCAGGAATGCAGATTCAGACTCAAATGAGAGACAGTATCATGCAACACTATTAAAGGGAATGAGGAAGAAACGTTCACTGGCATGAGGCTCCTACAGAGGTGGCTTTGCTCCTGAATTGCAGAGCTTTGGAATTAGTCCTAAAAGTTGTGCAGTGCTATAGTATAATTAACATAAACATAAGGAGGCTACACCTTGAAACAATAAAACCACCTGCCTAATAGTACACACTTCCCCCTGGTGCCAACAAAACAGTTTTGATCTCTTGAGGCATGGACTCCACAAGACCTTTAAAAGTGTCCTGTAGTACCTGAAACCAAGACATTAGCAGCTGAATTTTTATCCATTAAAATCAAATTTTATGGGATGTTTTCATTGTTTCATGTACTTTATTTCACCCCAAAATTAAAAACATTAATATGAGACAGTCAGTCATTTTCAGAACGTCCTAGACTAGTCAAATTTGTCTTCATTTGAGATGAAATATTATGAGAATTTAAATAGTTGTTTGAATTATGACCAGGTTTTGACCAAATTACTTGCATGTTTTGTGTGTTTTTATGTTTTCAAGGGCTAAACAACACCTAAATACTGTTGGAAATTGATCTTCCAGAGTGATTTTGAAGTGAAAATACAAGAATAGTGATGTGTTTTTTGTAATACTTAGACTGACAAGGACATTTATTAAAAAAAATTGTCAAAATACTTGACAGTGGTACAAATTAAAATAAAAAAAACCTGAATGTCCTTTATTATTTTTGTCTTTTATGTATGTATCAGTAATTATTCTGGACATTTGAGCACTGTGTGAGCAAGAAAATCAAATAGTCTATTTATATCTAGCTATTTAGTTAGTCAAAGTTTAGAGTCTGAATGCAGGTTGAGTAAATACATGTGGACAGTAAACATGCACTTAATGGATCCTTTGACATGTAAACTGGAAATTAATTCCACTGGAAATTAGATTGCTCATAATGATGCACATAAAGACCCACAAAGTGCAGATCTCTGGTTCTAAAAATTAGTAATGCGGTTGGACCTCTCTGGATCATATCAGTGACCTTTGGGCAACCATTAGCCTGTTACCAGTTCACTGGTAGGTACTGACCACTGCATACTGAGAATACATAACAGGATCTACCGTTTTGGAAATGCTCTGATATGATCAGCCATCTCGCCATTACAATCTTGCTCAGATCATTATCCTTGTCCATTTTTTCTGCTTCCAACACATCAACTTCAATAACTGACTGTTTAATTGCAGGTCATATATACAACCTCTTGACAGGTGCCAAAGTGATAATATTATTCACCTCAGCTGTCAGTGACTTATGACTGATAAGTTTATGCAATCACGCACTGGCCTCTCATTTTCCAAGTTCCAAGTATTCATCTAGTTTTTATGGAAGAAGAACAACAATAACAATGACATCATGTATTATTATGTATAGTGCTTTCAAATCACCCATTAGGGGTGTAGTTTGTGCACTTCTGGTGCCAGTTCCAAGCCCAGATAAATGGTGAGGGTTGTGTCAGGAAGGGCATCCGGCGTAAAACTTGTGCCAAAATTATAAAGCGGATCATAAATATGATGATTCGCTGTGGCGACCCCTAAAGGGAGCAGCTGAAAGAAGAAGAAGAAGAAGATATAGTGCTCCTCAATGTTTCTTACATTAGTAACACCAGCAACAGATCATATAAAATATATCATAATGGAATCACATACAGAATGGACAGGCACAAATACACCAATCAACTTATTTCTACACATACTGTTGTTATTATTATTATAATAATCAATAATAATAATAATAATAATAATAATAATAATAATAATAATAATAATAATAATAATAATAATAATAGCAACAACATAAAACATATTCTCAATATGTAAGAGTCCATGCCCTGCTTGTGAGCTCTGTGGCACTGCTCCACCTGCACAGAGCCACCTACAAAAAAATCGATTCCTTGCCGCCATCAAAAGTCTGCATGTACACAGTGACTTTCAGCACAGAGCAAGGTCAGCTGTGGGAGAGGGAGCAGCTTATGGACAAAGCTCCCCCGCTCTCCATGCTCTAAAATGGGTACACCCCTCCACCACACATACAAACACATCACAGCTTCGGTTCCATCCTCTGAAGTTCTCTTAATCAAAGTGTGGCGCTGTGGCTAATCAAAGGCCCTAAATAACTCCAGCTCCTAACATGGGCCACCGGAGGATTAAAAATCCACTAGCCAGAACTAGCTTCTTCGATCGAGGCTTCGGCACCTAATGAGAACTCCCCAAAGCCCCAAGATCACAGCCGCAAAAGTCCTGGCCCTGCGCTCGAGAACGGTGGAAGCCCTCTTTAAATCCTTAGGAGATCCTATCAGGCCAGATGAAAATAGATATTGGCTCTGGCTTGTCTGCTGATTAAAAGAATGGCAGAGGATTAGGCAGAGATGCCGCTGGAATCTGCGAAGTGGCTCATTTACATGGTATTAGCAGCCTGACAGATAACAGCTAAGAGAGCAGGCCAACCGGCAGAGGCCGGAGTTTTTTAACGTGTGAATCAGAGCCAGAGGCTGTTTACTCAGATCTGAAGCCGGATTAGGCCTTGTTTGCTCACTTACCCATAATGCAGCATTGTTTCACTGAGTCCTTGATGGCACAGCAGTGTCAGAGCACCCTCCTGATGTTATTTAGATGTTTTGCTTTTGACAGGTCATCCCCATGGCTCCAGGTCAGGTTCAGTCAAGAGATGGGCCTGTAGTCAAGCAAGCAGTGCTTAGATTTTATTTACTGAAAAAATCTGCTGTGTTGAAGCCCCTTTCTCATTTGGGATGCAAGTGCCTAGAAAATGTAAGGATGATTAATGTAATATTATAAAATCAGTTTAATACCATTTTTGATTTTTTTTCCAATTTATTTTATTATTATACTATTTTAATTGGAACCTTTTGGGTCCTAAACCAGTGTAATCATACCTCCAGTTTTCTATTTCTGCTGTGTTTTGTCAAAAGTATTATTATTATAATTATAAGATGAGACATTATAATAAAGATTAAAAAAAAATATTATGACAAATGTAATGTTATTATTATTATTATTATTATTATTATTATTATTATTATTATTATTATTGTATACATTTGTGGGTAAACACTCATTCCAAGCATTTCACTGGAAAACAAAATTTGATGGAAATCATCCTGAGAATCATCCTGTCATATACATTTAGGAAAATATTAATATTGATTAAAAAAAACAATTTATTAGTTTCAAGTAAATTACCAGAAAACTTGAACTCAGTGTGTAGTTAGCAATAAAGTGTGTCAAACTGAGCTAAAAATATAGCAGATTTGAAGAGTGAAAATGAGAGCAAAAGCATACAGAAGACTTTGCTCTGGCAAAAACTCCACTATTCACACTTAGCCTTGTGCATTCGGGGAGAACCGCCAGCCAATGCAGGTGCACATCATCCATACACCATCCATATTAATAGCAACACAAAACTGGTAATATGACAATTAGTCAATCATTTCTCTCTCGCTGCCTGACAGCCGTGCGGCTAGAGAGAGGAAACGGCAGGACCGGACTCCGACACACATCTGACAAGTTGCTTCCTTGTCACGTTGCAGCCTTCTAACTTTAACATTTTCATGTCTGCCTTGGCAGGTTATTAAAATAAATGAGGGCTCTTTGGACTGCCATGGCTCTTCTCCCTAATGGGATATGAGGAATCTGCAAGCCAATAGCACAAATTGACTGATCGTGAAGGCTGGAAAGGGAGGGCCACCTAAAGTGGACAATTAGAGAGAAGGATATATATATATTGCAAAGCCCAATGAAATATTGCCTGTTATTTTAATAATGCAGGCCATGGCTAATTTGCAGAGGGGTTTTGTGCCTGGTTTTGTCAGGACAGTGTGTGAAACGGTGTGTCCCGGTGTCACTTTGAACAGCAGCTTGGCAGCAGACGATCCAGCAGCTGGTTTGCAGTGCTGGTTAAGGCTGAAAGCGGAGAGGAAGAAGAGGACGATTTTACTTATGTGCCTTCGTTTACATGCTTCTTACATGAGTCCCAGCATTGAGTCTGATATGAGCTGATTTCTATTTATGGACACAGACGTTTTTTATTATTAAAAATAATGTATACAAAATATTGTACAGAAACACAAATGATCGCTATTAATCCACACAAAACTATGGATTATTTGATGTTTTTGAATTTTATTCTGTATTTTATCAACAGAATTTAACAAAGATCAAGAAGCAGATTGATTATGCATTAATTCAACAGCTAGTACTGCAATGTATCCAGAGATGATGGTTTTGTTGATTACAAAATTAAAATTATTTTGTAAAAAAAAAAATATTTGATTAAATTAAATTACTGAGTCCATTATATCAAAATAGGTTTTAACTGGTTCACAGAAAGGAGCAATATGTCACTTCATTCTGTAACCTTAAAGAGATCAATTATTGGATATTTGTTTTACAGTTAAATGAAGTAGCAGTTAATTAAACTGAATCCAGCTGCACATAAGTTATTAAACCATGTAGAAAACACAATAGCACACTATCGGGGTGGTTCAAAAGTGAGGCACATGCAGATTATAAAAAGATCCAGATCCAAAGCCAAAGGGCATACATAGAGAGAAGTCCAGAATTAACATGTAAAATATGTATCTTAGCGCTAGAGGTAAACTTGCAAGAGTCACATGATCTGTCAGATGACAGAGCGGTGGAGCATGGGAAATGGAGTCTGGAGGAATGTAGGGAAATGTGACAGTTCCTACAAAGGGTGACCATGGCAGTGAACCCCCACGCTGCCAGAGAAACCGTAGGATGGGACTATACTCTCCTCAGGACCACAGCCCTCCCAGTCGATAAGGTCCCGGAGTGCCCCTCCTCACCTTTGAGAGTCGAGAACCTCAAACATGGCCCATGCAGGGGTCTCCATCCACCTCCACAGGAGCAGGACACTTTGTCAGCAGAGCTGGAACAACAGGCTTGAGGAAAGAAACATGGAGTGAGTTGGACATAGAGAATTGCACAGGTAAGTCCAACTGGTAAGTGACATCATTTATTCTCTTAGATACCAGATATGGACCCAAATATTTAGGTTGTAGTTTCTTGCACCTCCGCCCCCCACACCTGAAGTCCTGTATGGATAATCACACCTAGTCACCTGGCTGATATGAAGGGGAGCTTCCAATCAGCTTGCTCCTTGTAGTGTTCAAGGGCTTTGTTGATGCAGACATTGGTGTCTTCCCACACTCTCACACATCTACATTCAGGCATCCACCACCAGTACATTTGCTTGTGCCGTCATCCAAGGAGCTAATAAAGGCTGAACACCTACAACACATTGGAACAAGTCAAGACCATAAAGGAGTTGCTGAGTGAATTCTGGGCAATTTTGGCCCTCATTAAATAGTTGGACCAGTCATTGGGGTATCTATGTCAATGCAAACATAGGAATTTGCCTAACTATTGGTTCATTCAGATGCATTGAGTGTTTGTTTGTGGGTGATACCCAGAAGTGAGATTAATATTGACTGCGAAGTGTTCAAAAAACACCTACCATTCTCAGGACTTGAACTGCATACCCCAATCTGTCAATACCTATGGAGAAGCTGAACCACTTTGGTGTAGAGTGGTAAAATCTTGTAGACCAGACAAGATTTGTGTTAGTTGTCCCTGTTGCACTTTCTACTGGGACATTAAATCCTCAACTGACTGGGAAACACATCAGAAAGTGGCTGGTATTGTCCTAACAGTTGGTCTTGAGAAGTCACTGCCTTACACACAGCCTCATAATGTGCTACCTATACGATGGCCAAGTTTTCTGTTAGTACAGGACACATGCAGGTTATAAAGTGGAGAGACTTTATTATAGGGCTTTTTGTGTTTTGTGGTGTTTTATCTTGCAAGGTATCAATCATTATCCATGCCAGTGGTAACTCAATTATTATAAGCTGATCCAGTGTGAAGATATACAAATTGGAGGTAGACCAACAATGAAAATTGCATAATATGTATTTACATTTCTTGCTTGGATTATTTAAAAAGTTTAATACAATTTGCTACATTAGTTGTTTCAGTAATTGTCACGTATTGGTCCTGTTTTACTTCTGTCTTCCCATCTTGTCATTGTAGTTGTGTTTCCCCCATATGCTTCTTAACACTCCTTGTGTTTTTGTTTTGGTCCTGTCTCCGCCCTTGCTCCGCCCATTCCCAGCTCTGTCTCCTCTGTTACCCAGTCCATTTGTTATCAGGTCTAGTGTGGTTAGACCTTTGTGTTTGTTTTCTTCTTTATTATTAAATCCATGTTGCATATTTAAGAATATTCAAATTATCTGAACTTTTAGGTTTGATTTTATTTATTTTTTTATTCATTCAAAAAATCTTCTCCAACTCATGCCACTGGATGTGTTCTTAATTATCTAAAATGTGCTTGCTTGCCTGCTTGCTTGTGTGTGTGTGTGTGTGTGTGTGTGTGCGCCATTGTCCTGTCCTGTCTAGGGAGGAAGGGAGCAGTGATTTGACAGGTGTGTGTGTGTGTGTGTGTGTGTGTGTGTGTGTGTGTGTGTGTGTGAGAGAGAGAGAGAGAGAGAGAGAGAGAGAGAGAGAGAGAGAGAGAGAGAGAGAAAGAGAGAGAAAGAAAGGGTAAGGGGTGTGGTGTGTTATGGACTTCAATTAAGGCCACAATTGAGGACACACGGCTACACACAAACTTAAGTAGGGGTTATTTATGACTATTCTTGCTTTACTGTTGTATCTGTGGCTGTGAGTGTGTGCATGTACAGAGGAGTGAAAGAGTTCATTAATGGCAGTTCCAGTATAATGGGTGGGTGTGCTGAAGCTCTCAGAAAAGCCCAATTTTGAAGAACTGTACTTGGATGTTAGAAATAAAAACCTGCCAAGAATTAACATTACGTGAACAGTCAATGTGTGATTCTCTGGAGTGCAACCCACACACACACACACACACACACACACACAAAAGTCACATTTCCAGTGTAACTCTTCCCTCTGTGATGAAACATTGTCAGCTTGATAGAAGAAGGTGGGTAGGGGGGCACAACCTCCCCTTCACTCCCTCTTTTTCCTCTCTCTCTCTTTCTGAGATAATGAGCGTGATTTCCTCTCCATGGTCACTGATGACAGTTTGAGCTAACCGATGATGGCACAGCGGCACTGCAGCGTGCCACTTACGCTACTCCCCCTGACAAGGCTCGGGGAAAGGCCTCATTTTTTTGACATTTGACCATGCAAATTCCATCCTGCTACATTATTCTGCATTTACCACCCCTCTCAGCCAGGCTGCTGTGGGCATAAAGGCCAGGGAGGGGTATGGGGCGGTTAAATATGAATGTAAAAGGTGAATCGGAATGAAGGAGTCCCCATCAGTGCAGTCTCTTGTGCTCCCCAGCCTCTCTTGGCCAATCAGAGACAACATCCTGTTGAGGAAGAATACAGGACCAAGTGAATAATTCAATAATTAATGGCAGCAAAAATTTCATTTTTGTGTTTTGTTCAGGAGAAAGGAAGCAGGTCAAGGGGGAGAAATCTGCATGAAAGCTTATAGCTTCAAAATGCTTACAGCTGTCAGAAAATCCCTGTCAGTTCACAAGTGGAGAGAGTGGTGTGTGAGTGTGTGCAGTGAGAATTAAAGGGTTGTGATCAGTGTCCACTAAATTCTGGGGTTTTATCCCAATTTCAGCACCTATTGTTAGTCTGTAGTGTTTGAAGGGCACAAACTCCAATTTGTCTCCTCCTGATCACCCTTCAGGCCAGCTAGAGCATATTAAACATTTATTTATTTGTTTGTTTGTTTGTTTGTTTGTTTGTTTGTTTGTTTGTTTGTTTGTTTGTTTGTTTGTTTGTTTGTTTGTGTAATCTGTTTTTTTCTGGTGAGTCTATCTGAATGAATCCCATCAACAGCCAATGGAAACTGAGCACAAAAAGTGAACATAGGACCTAGATGAATAAAAAAAGCCACGTATTCACATCCCACACACCACCTCAAAAATTGTTCATTTTTCATTTACATAATTGAAAATTGTAAAGAAATGTAGCCAAATAAAAATTGGCTGCTCAATGACCATAGCAGGCTGTTATATATACATGTTAAATATGTGTAACATGTCACATGTTTTGGAGCATGTCTGTTTCATTTCAGCTGCAGATTGAAGTTGTGTACTGTGTGACCTCTAGTCGTTTAGTTTGTGATTTTTTTATTCATCATAAAAATCAGCAAACGTCCGTGGGGAAGTCACTGACTGAGACCCAGTCTATAATCTACCATGACTTCAAAGTTGCGAAGTGTACCAAAGGCTTAGTGACCATCCCGATCACTAATCAGATGCTACTTTATGTTAGCAGGTTTATTTATTAATCCCCAGATGGCAGCGGCTCCTCATTTATTCATGTATAGGGAGACAGAGAGAGAGAGAGAGAGAGAGAGAGAGAGAGAGAGAGAGAGAGAGAGAGAGTGTGTATGTGTGTGTGTGTGTGTGTGTGTGTGTGTGTGTGTGTGTGTGTGTGCGCCATCATCCTGTCTGGGGAGGAGGGATGAAGAGAGCAGTGATTTGACAGGGTTCAGGGGGGGTCACTTCACCTGCAGGGCTACAAACGGTCATGACAAATGTTTACTTCTGCCATGCCACATCCGCCTGTAACCCCTCATAACCAATAACCAAACACAGCTGTTTTCAATAAGAGCAGTTTGATGGAAACGGACAGAAGACCATCACCTTCTTCCTTCCATCTGCACCTTTCTCCTTTTCTTGTTCTCTCTTTTATTCTTTTCTCTTCGTCTTTCTCATACACTTTTTCTTTGCTTTTTTCCTCTTTCTTTCTCATTCTGTAATTATCTTTCTTCCTATTCTTTTTATCCCTCTCTCTCTCTCTCTCTCTCTCTCTCTCCTTTTCTCATACCCTTTCCTGTTTTCTCTTTGGGTAGTTGTCTCTCCTCTCTCTTCACCCAGTCCTCCTTTCTTTCAATCTCTCTCAATTAATTGTCTTTTTTGCCATATTTTTCTTTCTGTTTTTCTCTCTTTCTTGCTCTCCTTTATGTTTTCTCTCTTGTTTTCTTCTGTGCCATTAATTTCCTTTCTTTTCCTTGTTTCTTCTCTTTCTTCAGATCTATCTATCTATCTATCTATCTATCTATCTATCTATCTATCTATCTATCTATCTATCTGTCTTCCTTGCATCTTCTTTTTTCCATTCCTCCATCTGTATTCTGCCTTCCTTATTGTCTTATCTCTCCACTTTCTTACTATTTAATTCTATATTTCCTCTAATTCTCTATTTAATTCTTTGTTTCTCTTCCTTCCTGCATCCCTCCTGTAATTCTTTCACTTCATTTGTCCTCTATCCCTTTTTCTTGTTCTTTCTGTTACTCTGCCACTCTCTCATCCATCCTCTCCCCGTTTCGTGTGTGTTCTCTCTCTGCTCTCTCTTCCCTCAATCTCTACTTCTTTCTTTCTCTCTACATTAATTCCTTTTTTGCCCTCCCTCTCCCTCAATCCCTGCCTCCCCTCTCTTCCCCCTACCTGTCTGCTCCTTTCCCTGTATTATTATTATTATGTCTGTGCTGTTTGTTGCTGTGTGTCAGGCCGAGCCGTGCTCAGACTGCTGGATTTGACAAGTAAATAAACCTCATTAGAGCGCTGGGTGAAATAAACCCACTCAGTGAGCTGACAGCACCGCTCCCCTTCTTAAACAGCTGCCAACTGCTTCGGCTTCAGCTCCGGCTTCAATTCCGGGTCTGGATGCTGACGGACGCCACACCACTAATTAACACGCCTCCAAACCAACAGCCAGACTGAGAGTTACTAGATCAGAGGTGGGACCTTGAGAGGTTACCTACACACCCCTACAACCACCTCACCCACATTCCACCATCACGTCTAAGTAAAATCAACTCAAATGTCTAACTGATGATCACTTTCGTTCAGCTGCTGGCTGTCACTTCCCCTAGCCACCTCTCAATATGTCCGCAGGTGATCATTCTGTTTGAACGGCCAATAATTCATGACGGCCCTCTGGCATGCGCTCAATATTTCTGCTCCAGTGATTTGATGTGACACAGACAAGGAGAAGCATTACTTTTTTGTGTAGCTATTGTGCTGAAGTCTGTGTTTAAAATTGACACGTACTGATCCTGGCACAGAAATGGACCTGAAATGATCGGCAGGAAAGAACATGCAAAGCCAGAGCTCTTTACATTCAAATATTAATGTCCCTTCCATCAATGCATGAGCAAGGTCTGTTTTAATAGCTACTGAATTATTGAGCCCCATAAATAAGAGCTACCTTGGCCAGGAGAGAGCCACTCTGGGCATTATGTAGAATAGATTAGCGGATGTACTAAAGTTAGTGCAGTCACAAGTAGGCAGGTACCTGACAATCAGGTTACAGGACAGTAATATTTAACCAGGACCCATAAGTCCTTCAACAGGTTTTCGTTTAACCCAATATCAAACCCGATCTATTGTGTGGTATATTCCACTTCATTGCAAACCTCTAGCGTGTAGCTCCACATTGCTGGTGCAGACGTAGAGACTGTAGCTCATCTGTTGATAAACCATCTTGTAAGCCATCCTCTATCCTTCATCTGTGTCTATTTCTGACCCGAAAGCTGCTCTTGGCTTGATACTGGGGTGGAGGACCACTTACAACCTACCATTGATACTAACACCAGCAGTGCCACACACTACTATGCCACCACCATGTTAGTTCTGAAAATATCTGATAAGTAACGTTCCTGTTGTCAGTAACTGCCTAATTATGAAGGAATATCATCCATGATCAAATCCTGTAATTGCCCGAAACAGTCTGTAATTGTCCTTATATTCTTTGAAATAAAAGAACCATTCTTGGCACGATAAACAATGGTTTTTGAAAAGAAATATGAGTGTGAAGAACCTTTAACTTTACATCCATTATTCAAACCATTAAAAGGTTCTTCTCCACTCTCTGGCAGTGCTCAAATAAACCTTTGTAGTACCTTTGTTTTTAAGAGTGTATGTAGTGAGCAGACATAATATGGTGGTCACTGAGCAAAAGAACATGGTAGAAGTCCAAGGGACTTTAAAATCTAGATCTGGAGCACTGGGTTCCAGTGTAGTTTCTATATTTCTGAGCTCATACTCATACTGGTGTTTCTAGGTGTCTGGGAAGAAAAATCAGCCAACGGCTCTGGACTGTGCAGTGGCCATGCCCTTCAACAGCAGAACCTGTTTGAAGAACCGCGGTATAGTCTCCTTGCTTGAAAAAGTAATGCTGATTCCGTGACAGGAGTCTAGAAGGTGGATGGTGAGTATCCGTTATCGTTCCTGCCCCGTATTCCTGTAGTCTGCCTAAAGAATGCCTGACTGATGCTACACTGATTTAGTGTGAACATTAATTTCTAATTTCAGTTCTTCTATATCTTGCCATCTTGTCCTCTTGCTGTCATCTCTTTTCCTTTTCCTTTCATTCTTCCCTCTCTTTCTCTGCTCCAGGCATGATCCCTCGCTTATTAGATCTCCTCTTCACCCACACCGCTGTTACAGCCTGCATTTAAAGCCACTCCGAAATAATTTAGAGCGCTGTTGACACTGCACTCACCTTCCTGAATGCGGTTAGCCACCACTAAGTGCTTTGTAGTGAAGCTAGCTCGCTTTTATTTGGAGTTTGTCAAAGCCCTGTAGGAGAGAGAAGGCCGGTGCTTTATCAACGGTGGAGAGAGGGAGAGTGCACAGCCTGGAGCACTGTAAAATATTGCGGCATCCTCAGTCCAGCCAGTAGCCTTCAGCTGCCCAGCCATGCAATATCTCCGGGTTTGGAGGAAAATCACTTTCAGAGAGCCCGCTGCAAGTTCGGACGATATTTATTTTCTTCAAACACGACGAAGGATGTTGTGAGAGATATTTTGCAATCCAGCGTGGGGTAAAAACAACACACACACGCACACACACAGAGAAGCATCCACTCTCTTATTTGTGACTCTTGTTTAGATCTGCTGACATGTTTGTTGGCAGTACAAGCGGAATCCTCCAAGCTTGGGATTGAACAACGAGGTTCTTTTTCTTCTTGACTCTTTTTTCTTTTTTTCCTCAGCGCTAATCAGTTTTGGCTGCTCGTGTCAATATTTAATTACGTAAACAAACAGACACACAAACAATTTAATTGGAATGTTATCAAGGAAATAATCGGCCCTCTCGTCTCACTTAAAATTCTGTCGCGAAGAACCGTAATTGCGGTTGACAAAATTAATTACGGAACGAGCCTTGGGAACAGACATGGAGGAATCTGTGCTGGAAATGAAATATTCACATACCCCACAAAATCTAACTATGACACAAACAAATATCCCATCATTAGATAATCATCTTCTCTTGTGTATTTTAATCTGGTTTGTTATCTCAAAGTGTGAAAGGCCCTAGAATAACTGCTGTCACAATGATTTAATGGCTGCTTCTTATTTCCTTTAAAATGATGTGGTACAATTTATTTGCAAAGTGCAAATTAATAAAAGAGATGAACATTCACTGTTAATAAATAGAATAAAATGTAATTTGTTTAATTATACTAATGAATATGCAATGCAAAGAATAAGCATAATTAGCATGTTAACATTCTGCTCAACCTTTCTGCAGAGCACATTTTGTCACTATATCAGACTGAAGAAGGCACTGTTGAACGGAACTCAACCTGATTGTTATATGATAGAATATGATTTCAATGTGTCTACCAACAGCATGTTGTTTCAATTCTCATATGCCAAGAAAGTCAGAAACAAATCATTCCACATTTGATTTGTTTTTTGTTGAATCTTGTGCGACCCAGAGAGTTAATCTCTTTAAAAAGTCACAAAATGTCACAAAATCTATATAGTATTGCACTTTGCTTTATTTGTGGATTGTTAACTGCCATCTCAGACATTTGGTTTAAGTAGCATTTAAAGACAGATTTTCTCCCTAGGATATAATGTTGAACCTAAACTACTCCTCAGGTCCCTAGGACTTGACCGTGCCTGATTTGTCTGTATTATACTGTTCCTTAATGGTGTGATGCTGATACTAATAATAGCAATTTTGGATTCATTAAACATTATTTAAGTATATTATAATTATTGTGTACCTGGACCATGAAAAGCACAAGGTCCTTGAGGAACTTGGTTAATTGTCTGTCTGTCTATATATCTAACCTCTTAAGATACTTTATGGACTCTTCAATTAAAGATCAAGGTTAAGAGATAGATAGATAGATAGATAGATAGATAGATAGATAGATAGATAGATAGATAGATAGATAGACAGACAGACAGACAGACAGACAGACAAAGAACATACACAAGAACATCCCACAAATATACACAGGGATACTGTGGTACTGTAAGAGTGTGCTACCACTTGTTCCTCTGTGTCGCAATGATGCTACATAATTAATAATCTACACACAAAGAAATGCAAAATTCAGCGTGAGAGCCCGATTACACTGTTTTCTCTTAATCAGTCTGGGCAGCCTGTGTCTGGATATAGGACTGTCCTGCCCTCCTGTGGTCAGAAAAGGGAACTGACTAAACCACATCTCTGGATTCAGTATTCAAGACCCTCCAACAGCAGTTGGCCCACAGCTGAGCTCTCTGGTTAGTCACCAGTTACAACCCTGTTGCTTTGTGGTTAAATAACCTAATTATGCAGGTTCATAATTAAATTGTGGTAAATAATTAACAACATAAAGTTTAAATGATCAGTATTCCCTCTAAACATTAGAAAATGTTGCTGGAATTCCTGTCTGGGCTGAAAGTCGTTGTCATGCTGCTCATTTACTTGAAAACCAACACATGTTACAGAGAGAGAAAACAACTGCAGGCACAAATTCAGCCCTTGGAGAAAAAAACACCTCTCCTCCTCCTCCTCCTCCTTCTCTCTCTCTCTCTCTCTCTCTCTCTCTCTCTCTCTCTCTCTCTCTCTCTCTTTCTCTCTCTCTGGAGCTCTTCAGAACGTTAAATAAACAGTGAGCCGCAGATCCAGGCTGGGAGTCTAACAGCCGTGACCTCAGCACTTCAAATGCACTGGGGCCGAGTCATTAATATTGCCACAGCAGCCGCCCGGGGCAGGCCTAAACTGCTGATAAATAAACGGGCTGAATCATTTATGGAGCTCCACGGCCGGCCTATCTGCCTCTCTCTCTTCCCCCGACCGTACAATACGTCGGGTGACATGTGCCTGTCTCTGTTCTGCCCGTGGAGATTTCCCAGCACTAAATGTATGTGCATATTTTGCAGAATTGCCAGTCGTCGTCCCCCCGTCCCCGATCCCTGGCGAAACTTGAAAGGCTCGCCGGTGCATAATGCAAGCTGAATTATAAAACCCCCTCAGTTGCTGCAGCAGCACCACCGGGGGCCACAGTAATGAGTGTGCTTAAACGCTTTGTGCACCATTGCCTCCTCTTTTCTCCCTGCAACCCTCTCATTCTTAATTTCCCTTTCTTTTCTCTTCCAGAGGTCTCTCTTCCAGAGGTTTATTCGCCGATCACTAACAACTGTGTCTGACTGATTGGAAAAGACAGCCTTGTTAGAACACAATGAAACAAATGGTTGGGACAGGCAGGCGGGAACGGAGGGCACACATATTTCTGAGTTGTGTCATGCTGTGTCCCTAATGTACACTAAACACTCTTTCAAAGTGCATAAGAAAGGAAGAAGCCATGAGAGGCAGTGAGTGTAGAGTTAATGTATGGTTAAGAGGTGTGCTTAAGCATGGCATTTATGGTACAAGACTATAAAATGCATTGCTCAGTAAATCAATCAGGTAATACTTCAGTAGAGGGGGGTATTTTGATGCCCGTGTAAAACCCTTAATAAGACTTATCAAGCTAATAATGGGTAATATACTAACTGCTACTAACTGAATTATTAAGTAGGACTTAGGGCAAATTAAGCATTACATTACAACATTATCACTGCAAGCAGTATTGCACTTACCTAGGGGCATAACTTTCATTTGTGCATGTTGCATTACTCAAAACCAGTCTCAAGACTCAAAATACGTCTTTTCTATGGTATTTGCCTTTACAAGCGTTCTATTTGACTATATGACTATATGACAATAAAGCAACCATTAGTCTTATAGGCCTATGTTGCTCAGCAATACACATCAAAATGTAGGATATCAGCATTCAGAGTTCAATTAATTGTATTATGTTTTGATATTTTAATATCTACAGTATACAAACATCACTCTGTTGTAATGTTGCTTGCAAATTTTTTGCCAAGCCAGATAACAGTAAATGATTGTTCCCTAAACAGCACAAGTATTTTTATATAATTTAAATACTTGTGTACATTTAATATATATATATATATAAGTATTTAAATCATATATATCATATGCATTTATACAGCACTCAGTACATTGTTTACCATTAGTTGTTCTACTGTTGTATATATGTATGGCTTACTAACGCAACCCAGACTTTGACAAATCAAAAAATTTGAACAGAGAATCTTACAAAGCAGCCAGTGGAGTCGTTTAATGTGAATCTATACCTCAACCTAAATCTGAACCTAACATTTACTTTAACCCTAAACCAGCCCTTAACCTTCATAACCGTAACTTATTGTAAACTTAACCTAACCCTTACTCTGACTCTAAACTAAACCTAAGCCTTGCCCAAACCATGACCATAGAGCAGTGTGAAATGCTTTCAGTTATGCAGGAGTTTCTGTCCACGAATTCCTTTTCAGCACGCTGGGCACTGTATTCCAGACTGGTTTATGTGCATTTGGTAAAACAGCTCCCATGGCTTTACGCCAGCCACCAACCCAGCCTGCCTGACCAGCTTGTCCAGCTGCTGTACATCTCCTACCATCTACCTGCCCAGCACACCACAGTATAAAAGAGAATGCATAAAAAAATGCAATCAGAGAACAGAGCCTCCATATGGGTCCTTTACCTGACCTGAAGATTAATTCCTGCAAAAGCATTCAAACTCAAAGAGGAGAGATATAAACTGCATAAAGAGATTCAGTCTCCATGAAAAATCCTTACTATTACTTTACTTCTTTTTTCTTATAAACATCCCTGAATTAACCCTGAAGAGTCATCCATTAGGGGTTTTTTTCCCATAAAAGAGCACTGTGCTTCTTTGTTTACACTGCTTGCAGGCTCATGCCTAATTTCAGTGAGTAACCCAGTTCAGAAAACAGCTAAAACTCATTAATTTACAACTGCATTGAATCCCAGTGTTGAATCCATGTGTACATTGCATGTAGACTCAGACTGATCAGCAAGAGGACAGGCTGATGACATCACTGCCTGAGATATTGGGTTAAAGAGGAAAACAAAAAGGGAGGGGCTGTTTGCTCTCTTTCTTTGCTCACACCTTATTTAAATTTCAAAATAAAAGTTCTGAGAACATTAATACTGATACATACATAAATAACACAAATAATAAAGGACATTTAGGATTTAACCACTCTCAATATCACTGTCAATCTGGATGATGAATTCCAAACAGGATTCTGAGAGATAAAGTGTTTTAATCCTTATAAGAGAAGGTTGTACACACATAAATTGTAGGTGCAAGTAACTATTTTGATTACAACATGGTCAAATTCATATAAATATCTCAATTCTATATGTTTTTACATTTCAAATGGAATTTGGGTAGTCTAGGATCTCTACAAACACTTAAAAATGGAGCATAAAAGTACACCAATCTACAAAAACATCCCCCAAAAGTGGCCTAAAGTTGTGCTCATGAAAAAAGAGTTCTGATGTTATTGGCTGGTTACAGTTTACAGGAGCCAGCTGGCATAGCACTGTAACAAGAACACGGTCATTATTTTTAGAAATGAATCCTGGGCCATATCAGATTGTGTATGCAGGGAGAGATGAAAAGATGGCCCGATTGGTTAGGATTAATCTTTAGTTGATACCTGCTGCTCTTTTCATGGCTGTCAGCTTCACTTCACTGAGGAGCACTTTACATGGACTTCTCACAAAACTTTTAATGAGTGTTAATTTACTGGAGGGGTGTCTCCACAAGCCAAAGTTAGCTTTCAGCCTAGCACTCAGTAGTTTTTTTCTTCTGGATTTAGCTTCCAAGCTTAACAAATTTACCTTTCAGTTCTGCAAAACCACAGCTACAACAATTTGCACAGTCTGGTGGTGATATTTCCGGGAATGTCTGAATAAGAAAAGCATGTTCTTGCAAAATGCTGTGATGTTTTACAGCATAGCAGCTGTCAAAAGGCTGGAGGCATGAAAAAATGAGCCTGGGCCACAGTGTGTCAGGTTCATGGTAGGTCACTTCCTTTAGTGAAGAAATGGTTTGGATATACTTGTGTTACACTACTTTGTTGTTACACTACTCATGCATGTAAATTGTTGGCCTCACTTGTCATACATACCCTGGTTGAAACTGTTTCTCTTTTAAAGGCGTGTAGAAACCATAGGGGTACAGTGTCTGTGTTCAAGAGAAGCAACTAATAATCCAAACAATAAACAATTTTAAAATAAAAGATTTTATAGTAAGCCTGGGTATGCACAGCTCTGTGCAAATCACCTTCTTCACCAACAGAGGGCAGAATTTAGTTACTTTTTGACTTCCATTTTTACCTGTTGGCCTTCAACTGACAAATGTGCATATTACTGATTCATTAGGAATTCATAAATATTCTGACTTTTTCATAGTTTTTTTATATATGTGCATAATAGTTATGCATTAATAGCTCTATGTGTATGTTCATAAAACACCAAAAGGTACACATAGGGGTAATTGAAAACATCTCACACATTCTACAATAAAGACCCAAACATTTTAGACACAAGGCTGACCACTACTCCACGGGCAAACACTATTGTTTTTTTATGTTTTAATACACACTATAAAAAACTTCTTCTTAAAGTACGCCATTTAAAATGCTTTACTGGTATGACAAAATGCATTTAAGTTCATCTGTGTGATAGAAGGGCGTGCTGGGCCACTGGCCAAGCAAAGAGCTATGATTTCCATACAAAGCTGTGTGTTTCTGCTGGGACTGGCCTGGACCTGGCATGCATGCTCTAGAGATCCTGGGAGGCCTTCCGTGAAAGCGAGCTTGCCATCAGCTGTTGAGGGAGCAAGCAAGACATGGAAAGCATCCACCCGAGGATTTTCACCCGGTCACCCCAGGAATGCGTCTGACACGGCAAATGGTGGGGATTTTCCCAGCTCAAATGATTTTCCCTCCAAACTCCTACTCAGTGAGAATAAAACGCACAGTCATCACAAAACGCGATATACGACGTCCTCTGCTTGTCTGTGACTCTACATGGAAAGGTATATTGTGGATTTATTGTGGCTAGTATGAGCCAAGTTGACTTTTTATTCACATTAAGGGTTCATTTGCATATATTGTCCTATTTGAAAATGTCTTTTGTGCATGTTTACATGTTTATCTAAGAAATAAGGTTAGTTTGGGTAAAGCATATTCTTGCTCTTACTATCTGTCTTTCTGTCAACGGTAATCTTGGAAGAGTAAATGTCACTGTCACACAACCCTTTGCAGACTAATCCTTTGGCAGTACCTCCTTTCATGCTAACACTCATTAACACATTAGCCCCTCAGGTAATGGAGACTTCAGGCAAGAGTTGAACTGGTATGCAGCTCTCTTCAAAAGGGTCTGTGCTTCACTAAATCTTGTCGTTCACTCATCAGTCCATCAGTCTGGTAATGAGCCTGACTCGCATACACCCCCTCCTGTCCCCTTTTAGACATGGAAAGAATAAATTAAGATAGCTCAAAGATAGAGGATGAGGATTTTAATATTCCTAAATCCCCACTCGGTACTCATGACACTTTAATGCTCATTGAGTTCACATCACAAACTAATAGTATAGTGAATGTGTAGGCCTGTACTGCACTGTATGACTGAAACAAGACTCATATCATTTGTTACATAAAACTCAATCATGCTGACTTTTGATGAGATATTTAAGCCTTAATGGGGTTGCACTCTTCATTTCCATTAGCATACATCAGTTATGCAAAGTGAACAGCTCTGGCTACAATTAGTGATAGATGGGCGTGTGCTCTTGCATTGGAGACATTATTTTAATAACTGCTTGGAGCAGTAATCCAATTTACATTTCTCATTTTCTGCTTAAACCAAAAATATTCAATTGGTCAAGACATGACTACTGTTCTAATATTGGCCCTGCCTAATGAAATACATCTATCTCCAAGATGGTAAATTTACAAGTGAAGGCGGAAAGTTCTTAACTTCTAATGGAGCATTTATATTGGTCTATTCAATCAGAATTGTTTACAAAGTGTACAAGAACAGCTACAGTGTTCAAAACATGGAGAAAACTTTAGGGGGCAAAAATTGATTTGTAAAATTATCATTATTATTATTATTATTATTATTATTATTATTATTATTGTCATCGTTGTCATCATCATCATCATCATTATTATTATTATTATTATTATTATTATTATTATTATTATTATTATTGGCATCATTGTCATCATCATCATGATAAATAAAGTACGTCACAGAGGGCTCCCTGTGATATTCAGACATAATATAACTGATGTAGGGTTATTGTGCTTGGACACTGAAAAATGCTACAATGATTGGTTAAGTCCTTATCTAGAGAAAGGAGCCTGTGTGAGGAGTTGTTACTGAGTGTTGGAAATTGGGGATGCAGTGCAATAGTGCTTTGCAAGCATGTACAAAAGTGAAACATTAATTTATGCTGTGTCAGTAATAATTAATGTATTTTAACATTACTTGATGTTGATTTAGTCATTTTGAATCAGGCTAATTGGTAAGTATGAGCTTTTGTTAATTGTAGCTATTTTAGCCTCGTAGTGTGTGGATTTATCAAAGGTGGTAAAAGAGCTGTGTGCTTCTGTAGGTTACAGCTAGGATTGGAGAAATCAGCATTTAGAGACAGGGTTTAGGGAAAGCTATGAATGACATTTTTTGACAAAAATGGCGTGTAACAATCTGGCCTGGTATCTGTTATTCGAGTAGAACACACTGTGGATTCTAATAAAATTCTCTACAGATGTAGTGTTTAAGAAAAAAAAGAAATTGTAGTGAGAATTGTAGTTGAGTCCTAAATAAATGGCAAATGACAGATAACTGGAAAACAGTACTTAAGTACAGCAGTGAAGTTCATGTTCTTCATTACTGTTCACCACTGCCAATGAGACTGGCAATCACTCACCCCTTCATTTGGTGAAGTCGTTAACCTGTTTTCTCACGAGGTTCCCCTTCTCTTTTCCTTCTCCATCCTGCATGTTATCAATTGCTTGGCTGGCTGGCTACACTGGTGTTCCCCCCTCTAACAGGGCAGGCTTTGTGATGCCAGTGAAATCAGTTTTTTTTTTTCTTGAGGCTGGCACAGACTAGGCTGTAGCATTCCCAGTACAGAGAAAACTCCTGTAGCATGCCTGCCCTCCTGGGATCAGTATATGTGTGTGAGTGAGTGACTTTATATATATATTAGCAAGCATAGTATACTGATTACTGATACTCCATGTCAGATGAGTTTAATGATAGTGTGTGAGTAGTGAAGAAAGCAGGAAGTGGGAAGTGTGTGTGTGTGTGTGTGTGTGTGTGTGTGTGTGTGTGTGTGTGTGTGTGTGTGTGTGTAGACTGTGCATCTCCATGTCTACATCTAAAGCTCATCTCAAGGTGGAGGAACTACAGTGCAATTGGAGTCGCTGCAGCTGCTGCAAGCCGGATGCTGAGAGCCGCACTCTCAGGGATTAGAGCTGCAGTTGTCACAGGCACACACAAGCACCTCCTGTCACTAACTCATACACTGAAGCTGAAGGACCATAACCTTCACACAAAGACTGCTTTCCAAACCAATATAACAGTGCTTTCTGACTTGCTATTTGGGTACCTGGTAGTCACCCACGGTTGGTTCACTCATGTCAAAATGTTGAACAACACAGTCTCTCACAAGTGTTTTATTCATGTATTGAGTACAATTGTCCATCTGAAAACTTCTGAAAAGCTTTTGTTTTAATGTATTTAATTTAAATATGAAAGAAATAAATCTATGCAAGATCAACAAAATGGATTTACTAGTACATATTTGTATTAGAGATGTCAATTGCACTACAAAACTATTCTATCACAATATTCTGTGATTAATCAAGATCACAGTACAAAATATTTCTCTGTGCTTTGTTATGCATAGGCTCTGTACACTATGTAAATAATTATGGATGTATAGACCAATAGAGATGCTCTAAAATAACTGTTATTAGTCCAATTACATTACCTTCCATTCAAAGTTAATTTAAAGTATTTTTGCCTTCTCCTGTAAAGTTATAGAGATATGTGTTTTTTTCTTTGGATAGTGATGATAATTAAATATATTCTGAATAGTAGCACCATCTTGGCCTCACCAGCAAAACTATAGTTAACTGCTCTAAAGTCATTAGTCTCTGTAAAAAGAACTTTGAACCACTACATTTTTAACAGCACTACAAATATACATATAGATTCATGCATTATTACACATCTTTATACCTTTATCTGTAACCACAACAAGCTGGTTTAAGAGTACAATTTGCAATTACTTTAAAGGAGCATTTTGTGAGAACTGGTATTTTTGCTCCAGGGCTTCCCCAACAGAGTGTAATTAACTTTAACCCACTGCTCTAAAACACAAATCATACATTTAAGTTGCCCCTCATGGACATCTATGGCAAGTATGAGTGCAAACTCACAACTCAAAACAGTGCTGGAGGCAGATCTACCTCTGAGGCAGAAAAAAAGCATTTTGTTCAGACAATAACCAGTAAAAATAATAAGAAGGCAGAACTTTAGAGAAAGTGGAGGATGTGCATTAAAGTGCAGAAGGTCAGGATGAGATTTTGTTGTTTGTGTTAAAATTTTTTTAATATGGTTTCTCAAAAACTGCATGGAAATCTAGCTGTGACAGTGTCACACTATGAGGCTTGTCTTCAATTTTATCATGTAAACACAGCATTAGTGCAGAAAATACTGTCAGTCATGTTCAGTAAATAAAGCTAGCACTCAAGATTTCCTGCAAAACATTACTTAGTTCATTAGTTAATAAGTGCTGTTTTAAGGTAATAAAAAGTGTTGCCTTAGAAGCTGAATATTTAGTTTACCAGTTGAGTTTCTGATAAACCAACATCATGTAAACACAATTTCTTAAAAATAAACAACAAAATTTCTAATTTCAACAAAAACACACACCTTTTTACCGAGAATAAAGTTACTTAAATATTCTCTGATCCAATTGCATTTGTTCTGCCTCAGCGGTAGAGCTGCTTTCAGCTGCTTTTATTTTGCGTAGTGATTTTGCACATGAGCTATGAGAAGAATCAGCTTCAGTGCAAGAGAAGCCTTGATGTCATGCAGTGTGGCATAAAGCAGCAGCGTACTTACCTTTGTGCATGTACTGGCAAAATACCATTGCTTCTGAACAACAAATCTTATAAATAAAACAGCTGTAAAACTGGCCGATTCCAAATTCCATTTCCAAAAAGACATTTTGTAACAGTCTTTGGACATTTTATTTATGCCCGCACAATTTGCATTAACTGTGTTTTGACAAATAAACATATGATGCATTCAAACACAACAGAACTTTATATGCGAACTAAGCTTTTTTCTTACCAATTTCCTGCAACAGCTAAAAGAAAGAATCCCTCACTATGAGAAAGCCAAGAAATGAAAGCCAGCAAAATAAGTGTGATCCATAATGGGTTAGTAAGTAAGCTGCTTTTACTGTCACAAACCTGTCTGACATTGGCTCCCTCAAAAAAAAAAAAAGATGAACTTTGCCAAACTGAAGACAAACTGAGCCAAATTGAAGAGAATGCACCATCTGAGGATGTTTAACACAGGGAAGTGGGCTGGTGTTAGGCTGAAAGCTAACACAGTCTCTTTAAGCTAACTAACAGAGAAAAGCAACATTGTTTAGTAAGACTGTGGAATACAGATACAGTGTTCTTGTTAGAGTGTTATTCTGCTGTAAGCTAGGCTAACCTATGCTAACCTATGAGGTATATATTGGTATACATTCATACACCTATACCTAAGGTATATTAAAACCACAATAAATGCATTTCATGGCAATGTTGTACTGAACAGTCCCAGATAAACCTGTAAACAATACATTGATTTTCGTAGGTTTACTTTTAGTCTTTTTTAATTTTATAAACCGATAACATTAGCACCATTGACAGGTAAAGTGAAACTGAATATCTTCATCTACAGAATCTCCTGTCAAGGGAGGATATATTAGGCAATCATGATACATTAAGTGAACAGTCAGTTCTTGATGTTAAAATCTTGAAAAAAATAGGTAAGCATAAGAATCTTAGAATAAGAATATTATTATATCTATACAATTGTAATCACAACTCTCCGGAACCTACTATAGTGGTCTATGTAATGACAGTTGCTGGCTCATGGGCAGTCAAAGCTCATTGATGCAATCCATGGAGGTCCCACTAAACAACCTACAGAATTTACACATCTGCAACTTATGTCTTGGTGACCGATTCCACAGGATCACAGGCCTGGAATGGTCAGATGTGCTGTGATAATGGTTGTGATAATATTATGGCTGATCAGTGTATTTGCTATCGGTATATTTGCTGAGGAGGTGCTTTATTTCATTAATTTTGTATTTATACATTTAAAGGCTTTTCACAGTCATCTCATTTTATTACATCTATCGATCGACCACAATGAATTGGAGCACTGGCAGTCATGGGCTGTGCCAAGTTCCTTGGCAAGTCTCACTTGACAGTCAGTAATCCATCCCTGGGCACAGCCAGACAATACCAGGGTCTATTATCCTGTCTCAATCGAAGATTTCATCGTTCCTAAATTTGTGGCAGAGTCTGAGACACTGAGTGGGATTGTTGCTGTTCTCTTTTTTTCCCCTCCTACTTTTGCTTGTCCAGCAATGTGAAAGGTCTCATTTTTCCTCTCTTTCACCCATTGCTGAGTCTGCTGGGCCTTTTCTGTCCCCAAGCTCCGACAAGCCCTTAATGCCAAAGACTAATGGTCTGCCACTCCAGATAATGGGGTTTTAGTTGCCTCAGCCATTTAGCCAATGTGACAGCGACGCGGGGACTGCCCACACAAGAATGCAGACCTTTCACACAGGCTGTGGGATGGTGTGCCACCCAGCGTGGTGTGAGAGACAGAGAAAGAGAGAGAGAGAGAGAGAGAGAGAGAGAGAGAGAGAGAGAGAGAGAGAGAGGACAGAGTAAATTGGCTCATTCACTGAACTTCAACCAATGTTCAGCTTCTCTATAGTCAGGCTCCAGTTTGCACTTTAGATTGTTTATTTGTTTTGATGTCAAAATCTGTAAATCTGACTCAACACTAAAGAAAGTATTCTGCAAACGCGGACTGTGCTCAGATATATAGAAACCTTTTTGGAATATTATTTATCAAATAATAATAAAATATGTCCTACTTCATAATGGAAGAAGTTCACAATCCACTTCTAACAATCCACCTGCAAATAAGACTGAACACAACATATGTTACATATGACAGTTCTGCCTGTTTGTCAATCAGTTTAAAATAATTAAACTCATGGATTTAAGATCCCGTCTGAAGTACTTTCTGGATGCCTTTCTGCACTGTATTCTCATACTGTGTTGTGGTGCTGGGTGCCCTCTTTCCCCACAGTAGATGGACCACAAGTTTTTAGTGAGATGCAGTCAAACCCAGAAAGCAGGCAGCATGTTGGCTATACTCAGGGTGTGGGGTAGAAGGGAGCTTTGGAGGATGCTATGTGTCAAGTTCCACTATGTAATATGAAAAAGTGGGCTCCACTATTATACACAAAACACGTTGAGGACTCACCCTAGGTGAGAAAAAGAATCCTGGGGTGTCTTTATGTGTAGATGCATCTTAGTAAGATTGTATTAACCAAATGGTAACAGTTACTTCAGTTTAAACTAGCATAAAACAAGCTGAACAAGCATATTATCATTAAAAAACTTGAGTTGGGGCAAATATGCATATATATAGGGGGCATCTTTAATTTCATATTCATTATTACTCAATCGTAGGTCACTGAAATAAGCAGAAAAAAAGCACATTCTTAACTTTTTAACTAACAACTAACACACTTATGCTAATATTGCAAAGAGATTAATTTTAGCTTAATCATGGAGAGAAAAACAAACGCTGTGCCTTGCTTATCAATATCAGCAATAACTATTTGCTTAACTTTGAGACATGTCCAAGTCTACATCACATTCGTGAGCCCCAGATTTGTTTTCAGCTCTGGTTTTATAAAGATGGTCTGCTGCCTAAAACCTGAACAAATCTTAAGTAGGAAAAATACTGGTGACAAGTCTTCATAAAAAATCATGCTCTTTGCCAGTATAAAGCAGTAGAAGTCTGAGAAACCATGTACAATACTTCTCTCTGGGTGGATAGATGGTACTCTCTCCCCACGTTACACCCAGTGCAATGCTGGTCAGCATGCTGGTGCATTGTATCGGAGCTCTGTATATATATGATGATTTATTAATAAGAGCACATTCTCTGTAGTTCCATTTAAAAACAACTGAAAAAGTCAGAAATGCATTTGCAACTTCTAGACTCACCATATAAATGTAATAAATTCTATATAAATTTAAAAAAATGAAGCAAATGTGTAGGAAAGCAACATATAAGAACATCGTCTAAGAGTTAAATATATATGAAGCTCAAATCAGATAACAAATGCTGTTGCTGTTCTGAACTTCAGTGAAGGTCCCGCCACCTCCAGTTCTCTGTGCTCACTGGGGCTGATCTGGAGTGATGTGGCTACTGACCTGAGTGCTCAGCCTCTCTTTGGTGCAGTTGGAAAAGGCCATGTTTGTTTAGCCTGTCACCCTTTGGCATTCAAGATCAGGCGAGAAGCTCCTGAGTAGACACAGGACAGAGAGGGACAAGAACAAAGAACAAAGACCATATCCTGGACATTAACCCAGAGAGCCAGTCAACCTTAACTACCCAGTGGAAAAATCCTCCTGGCAAACACCTCCAGGGTAAACCTGCTCTCTCACAGATCTGTCTCACTGTTTCGTGGATGTTTGCGGTCTAATTTAGTGAGGGGAGTATGTGAGCCTGCACAGATCCACATGGTTCCAGTAATTAGACATGGCTAGTGAATGCTTTTTCACTATGCCTATAATACTACAGGACCCTGGAAATATGGGTTTATTACTGTATAAAGCATGCATTTCTTGGTTACTGTGGCCAGGTCAAGCATTTTAGTCTGAATCTGCTACGTAATGCATGTACAGTTACAATCACATTTATTGGCACCTCAGCAGTTCCCACCATCTTTTTGGATATGCTTTAAAAAGAAAGAATTTACCAAAAATTTAACCCTAACCCTAAACCCTAACCCTAGTTATTTTTTTGAATATCAAGATTATTGTGACTCCTAAGACCTAGACAACAGCAGAACTTTGCTTAAAAGAGATCATGTTAAGTAAGAGCTTCAACAAAGCCATGACATGATGGAACTGTCACAGACCAACAATTAAAAGCACTTTGTTGTCTATGAAATCTAAAACACCTGCTCTGGAAGAAGCTACAGCTCCCAGTTAACACCCATGTTTTCACGCTCTGCATGTATTCCCAGCACATTTCTCTTGATTTCCCTTAGACTATGCTGTCATGTTATGATGTCACCTTTTTGTCTTTATTTCAGCACTTGGCCACAGATCTCAGGCTCCTGTTTGGAGGATTTGAGTGTGATTAGGGAACTGATCTGGGAAGTTGAAGTGCAATTAATGAGCATGAAGGAGGCAGACAGGGTGGATAAAGCCCTAAACTGTAGCATGAAGCCCAGACCAGGCTCAAGCGGGGAGAAGAGTCACTTTATATGGCATGGGCAAAGAGTATAGACCAAACATTAAGCACGGTTGGAGTAAGAAATCAAATGATTGAGATGTAGATCTTCACTCCACACAACCAGCTGGGGCCACCTGTCCCCTTAAATTCTCAGTACGAAACATCTGAGAGGTTAATGGTCATTTCATGCCCATGAGACACTAATGATAGTGGCCTTCAGCTAATGTCACTTCTGTTTTGAAGGAAAGATGTGAAAGTCATGGAGTTGATTGGTGAGATTGTGAAACTTGGAAACTGAAGACTGTAGTGCTTTTCTTTGCCACTGACAGCCTTGACAACAGGACTTGGGTTCTTGGTGACACCACTGTAAATGATGAATAAACTAAACTGACAGCTAAAATGTGCTGGTCAGCAGCATGTGTACTGTTTAATGTACAGTCGTGGACTAGGGTTGCAATGATGAGATTTCCACATTTCACACTATGTTTCATTGTTTCATTGAAATACAACCATATATATCACTGTTTTTCTTGTGAAAACCAAGGATCTCCATCTTTGTCCATTTACTTTTCTCCATGTTTTGAATCCTGTACAATTTTGGATGATCAGCCCAAAATAAATACCGTTTTTTTCCCGACTATAGAGTGCACTTCAATATAAGCTTCACCCGCACAGTTTTTAAAAAAACAACTGAAAGTAACATATATAAGCCACACCGGGCTAAAAGCCACTGATATCTACTGAACTCCTAACATAGTTTAACTGGTATAAATGAACTGATTCATTTCTGAACGGTGCCTGTAGCATAAAAATAAAAGTGCAAAGTTATTGACTGGTTTATTCATCGTCCTCCTGCACGCAGAGCACAGAGTCATCTTCTTCAGTGTGAAGTTGAACAGCGTTAGAAAGAGCTTCTGCTAAAGCTGGCAGGTGGCGTCACCAGCTGCACCTCATTATAACCCGCATGGTTTAAAGCGTGGAAAAATGAGCGGCTTATACTCGGGAAAATACGGTAATCTAAAATATTCTCTTTTTGTATTTCACTTAACATAACAATTTGTACATACAGTATATATAGTGCATCTGGAAAGTATTCATCATTTCACTTTTTGCTTATTTTGTTATGTAACAGCCTTATTCCAAATCTATAAATTTATTTTTTTCAAGATTTAATTCAAGATTCTACACACAATACCCCACAAGCCCACACGTGACCAATTTAGTTATCTCTGGAGATAAAATGGCTGTGTACAGACACTTCACATCCAAATGATGGAGCTTGAGAGGTTCAACAAAGAAGAAACTTCTATTAAGTATTAAGCAAAGGCTGTGAATATTTAGATTTGAAGATTTAGATTTATTTAGAATAGGTAGATTTGAAACAAACTTTTCTCACTTTGTCAGTGTGGGGTATTGTGTGTAGAATTTTTAGAGGAAAAATTAATTGAAATCATTTTGAAATAAGCCTGTTACATAGCAAAGTGTGGAAAAAGTGAAGCATATATTTCGTATACTTATATACTTATATATACTTTTCATATGCAGTGGGGAAAATAAGTATTTAGTCAGTCACCAATTGTGCAAGTTCTCCCACTTAAAAAGATAGAGGCCTGTAATTGACATCAGCAGGTAGACCTCAACTATGAGGCCAATGAAAAAAAAATTGAAAACAATTTTTGTCCCCAGCTTTTAAAGAATTTATTGCAAATAATGGTGGAAAATAAGTATTTGGTCACCTACAAACAAGCAAAGATTTCTGGCTGTCACAGACCTGTAACTTCTTTTTAAGAGGCTCCTCTTTCCCCACTCATTACCTGTATTAATGGCACCTGTTTGAAGTCGTTAACAGTATAAAAGACACCTGCCACAACCTCAAACAGTCACCTCCCAAACTCTCCACTATGGTGAAGGCAGAAAGAGCTGTCGGAGGACACCAGAAACGGTGTAGACCAGCACCAGGCTGGGAAGACTGAATCTGCAATAGGCAAGCAGCTTGGTGTGAACAAATCTACTGTGGGAGCAATAATTAGAAAATGGAAGACCTACAAGACCACTACTAATCTCCCTCAATCTGGGGCTCCACGCAAGATCTCAGCCCGTGGGGTCAAAATGATCACAAGAGCGGTGAGGAAAAATCCCAGAACCACGAGTGGGATCTAGTAGATGACCTGCAAGCTGGGACCAACGTTACAAAGGCTACCATCAGCAACGCACACTACGGGCGCCGCGGGGACTCCAAGATCTTGCAGTATGAGCGTGTCCCCTGCTTAAACCAGTCCATATCTGGAAGCACGTCTGAAGTTTGCTGAGAGCATTTGGATGTTCCAGAAAGAGTATTGGGAGAATGTCATATGGTCAGATGAAACCAAAGTAAGAACTATTTAGGTAAAAAGCACAACTCAAATGCGTGTTGGAGGACAGTGAATCACGAGTTGCATCAAAGAACACCATACCAACTGTGAAGCATGGGGGTGGCAACATCATGCTTTAGGGCTGTTTCTCTGCAAAGGGACCAGGGCGACTGGTCGTGTACATGAAAAGAATGAATGGGGCCATGTATTGTGAGATTTTGGGTGCAAACCTCCTTCCATCAGCAAGGGCAATGAAGATGGCTGGGTCTTTCAGCATGATGATCCCAAGCACTGCCAGGGCAACAAAGGTGGCCGTGAAGAACATTTCAAAGTCCTGGGTGGCCTAATGATCTCGATCTCAACCACTCCGAAAACCTTTGGAGAGTTAAAATTATATATATATATATACAGTGGGGAAAATAAGTATTTAGTCAGTCACCAATTGTGCAAGTTCTCCACTTAAAAAGATGAGAGAGAAACCGTTAATTGACATCATAGACCTCAACTATGAGAGACAAAATGTGAAAAAAAAATTGAGAAAATAATTTTGTCTGACTTTTAAAGAATTTATTTGCAAATAATGTTGGAAAATAAGTATTTGGTCAAGTATTTGAACAAAAGTTCATCTCAATACTTTGTTGTACTTTATTAGACAATGCAGTGTTTGGGGTAGCAAGGCATCTTTACCTCAGTGCAGTCTCAGAAAGAATACACAATTTAAAGAACAAGATTACACATTTAAAATGTTTATATTGTAAGGTATCACTGTCGTACCCCTAACATGGGTATTAATAAGGTGCACATTAGAGAGCTATGACAGAACTGACAAGGGTTTTTTCGGCGCTGAGAGCTTACTCATAGTTGGGGTACAAGCTCTACTGTGTCAGGAGTGGTCTAGGTGACTGGGCATGGAATCTCTGTATGGTCAGGCTGCAGTAAATGGGTGGTCTCTGCCAGACAGTTTGCACAGCCCAGTCTCAGTCCAGAGGGAGGCTGAGGTACAGGCCAGAAGCTCTAAGAGGCTCTTTCTTGTGCCCTAGTACTCTCTGTATCTGGCATACAGACTGAGAGTTTGGGGCAGTCACTGAATCTCTGGCTCTCAAAGTTGTGGGCCAGTGGTATCTGGGCATACTTTATTACGCCCCGTCCACACCTCTACATCTGACCCCACAGTCGCACACTAGCTTGCAGTAAGAGAATTGAAGAACAGAGAGTAGGATGTTGCTTCTTCTTATGGAAAAGTCCTGAAGAGCTGACCTTAAAGACCTCTCACATCATGCTGGGCACATGGCCAAAAGGCTACTATTGTCCTTTGTCTTGAGGCTCAGTCTGGACTACACTATACATTTATAATCCCGCAATCTCTTGTGTTTTGTCTCTTTTATTCAGATATTACCATAAAGAACTGTAATTTACTTTGTTAGAGCTTTAAACATTTTTAGCTCTTCCCACAATGCACCTTCTTGGCTCTGATTAGTCTACTGCTTCTCATCTGAAGAGGGCTGGTGAGCAAGTAGACCTGTCAAGATGGAAGGGGTTGGAGTGAGGCAGAGAGAGGTGCATGAACTGAGCACACTACACAACACAAACAACACCTAAAAACAGTATCCAACAAATCCTTACATTACACCCTAAAACAACCATCATTACCCAATAAATGTCCATATGCTGACTCCCCTGAAATACTGTCATTGTCCAACAAATCAAAAATGATCATGATTCTCAAAATAATTCCTGACAATCAATCCAAAAGAGTGTAATTAGTTAATCAATCCTTAGACTGGAAACAAAAAAAAATGATCAGTCATCAACAATTCCTTGTTTTCCTTACGAACACCATCACTCTCCATCAGGTCCCTGCATTCCACCAACAAACACCATCATTCTCCGACAAACCCTTACATTCCACCCTCAAACACCATTATTCCCCAACAAGTCCTTACATTCCTCCCATGAACACCATCATTCACTAACAAGTCCCAACCTTCCACCCTCAAACATCATTATTCCCTAACAAGTCCTTACATTCCACCAATAAAACCCTCCTTCTTAAACAACTTCTTACGTTCTTCCCAAAAAACACCATCATTCTCTATCAAATCTTTACCTTCCGTTATATCCAAAAACTCTCATTCTCAAACCTGATGATCAGTGACCACCCACACTGTCATTCTTCAATAAACAACATCCAGGCATCAACAGAGTTTACCATCGAATCTCATAACTCTGCAACATAAAATCCTTATTTCATTTTCCTGACTTTATGCTCAGAAAATGAACAGCTGAACCTAATGAGCCATTGTGAATTAGAAGTTCTTAATCATGGGCATGGTACTTTGGTTTGGTGTGGTCTGGTTAGACAACAGAATATTTGATGCAAGATGGAAGAGCATGACATTCTTCCAGTAAAAATAAAGCATCGAAGAAGATCCGTATCCCCCCCTTTCCACTCCCTTTGAATTGGTCCCATTAATTGTAATATAGCCACGACATGATACTGAAATAGGTAGTATTTCTATTTAAATGTGTAGTATTTATGTAGAGATGTAGTATCCAGCCTCTTTGCATTTTTATAACCCTTCAGTACAGACAAGCGGGCCTGCTCTTCCTGCTTGAGAACATGAGAATTTATTCTAACCGGCACATGTTCACCAACACAAAGGTGCCAACCTCTTCACTGAAGGCGCACCCCTACAGAGCGTCATAAGACTGGACACACCACATTCGCGTGCCCTTTCTGCCCTGCTGCTCAGGCGAACATAAAAGGATAGTTAGAGCCTTTCCCCTAGGCCTGGTCCAGCATGAGCCCCTGAGGGGCTGGGTTTTGATCCAGAAATGTGTTAGGAACGTGACTATCATGAGAGAAGTGTTTTGTGCACAGTGTGAAGTCTGCAGCTAATGGTTCTGTTATGGTGACACTACTAGAACCTTCACCCTCCTCATTATGCACTCTATCCCGTTTTCCTTTACTGTATCCCTCTCCCATCCCATCTTTTTTCTTCTTTCCAATCAGTTCTGTCCATTTTTCTCTTCTACCTCCCTCCTTTCTTGCTTTCTATCATCATACACTGTCCTCTCCTCTCCCCTCCCTTCTGTTTCTTCTCAATCCTCTGTCTTCTTCTACCTCGTCTCCGCTCATGTACTCCATCACTCCTTTCCATTAGTACTCCTCGTTTTGTCCCCTGTTTCAACCCTCTGTCCATTTCCATTTTCCCCTTTCCATCTCAGTTGGCTCTTTTCTTCTCACGCTCTCAGTTCCTGTCCCTGGTGAGTGCACGTCCTCATCTTGTGGCTAAAAACTAGATATAAATATTTGCAGAAATCAGGGCATTTAACTTTGGGAAGGTCCACATGCATTAACCTTCTTGCTTTCAAAGATCTGGATAAACAATTGAATGTAAATGAATGGTAACAATAATGTGCCTTTAATGCTAAGCCATTAGAGGACTAATAGTTTAAGACATTGGGGTGTATTTTATATATTGGTTATTTAGTGTATTAAAACAATTCACTTTCTGGCTTCAAATCTCTTTATTCTCTGATATAAAGTCAGTGGAACTGAGTGCTCAGTTTTACAGTGGCATTGAGAGCTGAGCTTTTAGTGGTACTAAGTGCAGAGTTTTACAGCAGTACTGAGTACTGAATTTTACACCTGTACTGAAAGCTGATTTTTATAGTGGCACTGAGTGGCACCATTTAGTGTGGTACCAAGTGCTGAGATTTACAGCGATACTGAGTACTAAGTTTTACAGTGGTACTGAGTGCTGATTTTTAAAGTGGTACTAAGTATTACATTTTATTTTTCAATGGTCCTGATGCTGTCTCTGTCTTTTATACTGGATGCCTGAGTGTTTGTTTATGTTTGAGTTTCAGTTTCAGTTTTTTGATTCTTTGTTTGTTTCCTGATGTTTGAGTGCAGATCTGCCTTAACGACAATGAGTACTGGAATTTCCCTAATAATGAGTACACAGTTTTACGTTAATACTAAAAGTATTACTTTTTCTCAACTATTCTTGGCAGAGATAAAAAATAATCTGAAAATAAGTATAGAATTGCACTGAAGTTCGTGTAAATGGCTTCTGTCCTAGTCTGTTCATTATGGGTAGTCAGTTCTGAAAAGAATTTCAGCAGCAGGGTGAGTGTGGCTCTGATGGCCCAGTGCCATGGTTCATTCTGACACTGCTTGGCCTGAAATTCTCAGACAGTTAATTAAACTGGAAGAGGGAATGAAGCTTTCTGTGCTCCTTCATGGAGCTTGGACTGTGTGTGGGTGAGAGAGAGAGAGGAGAGAGAGAGAGAGAGAGAGAGAGAGAGAGAGAGAGAGAGAGAGAGAGAGAATAGCAGTATGTTTACAGCTGGGAATCTTTTCAGTGAAACATTCCCTCGGGGCTATGTTTGGTTAGTCCTAAGTTGTTTTAAGTTATTTTAAAAGTTATTTCAGTTGTTTATAAGTTGTAGCTGAATGTAGACACATCAATGCTGAGTACTGCCGATTCAAGTCAAGACCTTGATGTGGGCAGGCATTGGCTTACAGTTAATTGGAGTATTTATTAGCCACATTATTTTTGTATAAAGTACTAACTTTGGACTCCAATAATACATTAACTGATAGACTACATTATTTTTCCAACAGTTAGTGACACTATGATTTGTGGATCACAGATTTGAATCCTGGGTCATGCTGCTTGCCACTGAGAGAGCAAAATTAGGTGAATAGATGGCATTACAACTAGTTCTGCTGTATCAGAGCTGGGGACACCTCGTGTTCTCTGAGTGTACAAGTGCCCAGCAGTGATATGTGAGACAGTTCGAAAAGAGGTGCTGGATTACTTCTTATGTATCGAAGGAAGCATGTGCTTGTTTTCACCCTTTCAGTGCCAGGAGCATCATATGTGATGGGGAGAGTCCTAAGAAGCTTAGTGTTTGTACTTTTTATTTATTTATTTTTATTTGTTGTTTATTTGAAGTGGGGTGTTTAGAGGCAATTAAGAAGAAAATGGCACTTACATTCTTTTCATTCTTTTGTATTCTTAGTCCAGTATTCAGTATTCTTTGTATTCATGTTCTGTATAGGCATTCATTTCATAGCTTGGCTTTATGTTTTATGGGGGTATGGGATTACATGTAATTTTAAGGACAAGCTCAATATATGACCATGTTACCTGTTGACACAGGAAGCACCTATTGGCCATGTTTTACTGTTTGGCACCAGATGCAGATTCTTTACTGTCTGCCACATAAAGCATTTTATCAAAGTGCAAGAGCAGCATCAAATATATTCATGTAGAAGTCAGCAGGGGCTGAAATGAAACCACAGTCAAGAAGGATGATAAAAAAGTAAACCACTTTCCTTTCCATAATAGGCTGGCATGAATATGAATCTAGCATTATCATAACATAATTACTATGATCATACAGCATGTACCAGATAGTGATTGTCCTGCAGCAAAACAACAAAAAATCCCATGACAGTTCACAGTTCTGACATGCCTTCATTACCAGGAAGCTCAGCCTTTAATGTAAAATACATTCTAAAATAGAAATGATGCTGGGTCTTCAGAATGGAGGATACAGTATTTTCATTAAAAAATAAAGTACTTGCTTGATGCCACAGAACCTTTACTTTCTTGATGGTTCATGAATTATCATATATTATTAAATTTCAATAAAATATTCTTAAATTAAAATAAAACCTTCACATAATGGAAAGGCTGTTTAAATTTTTTAACCCTTGCGAGTCAGCTATTGTACTCATTCTTTGTTTTTTTGTCACCTATTTTTCTCCAACAACTCAAAACTCCACAAGGCACAAGAGTGTCTATGTCTCTCTTTCTTGTACTACTCTCACTCCCTCCTCTACTCCTGGCAGCCCCGGTCCTCCCTAGTGTATTCAGACTGTAGAACAGAATCAGTAGAATTGGGTCAAATTTCTAATTTGATATCTCTGTTTCTACTTGGTCTATCAAAATCAAACATGAACTAGCATGACATTTCAAAAAGTTTACAACAATGTTCATCATGATTTTTGTTTTTATTCTGTGATGTCTGAAACCAGAACCTGGCAGTTGTACATTTACAAATCTCTTTTCAGACATGGTTCTTTAGATTGATCTTCTAGGGCATGTGAGAACTCTTTGTACTGTAGAACCAATCTTTGTTGTTGGTCTAATTTGCTCCACATTTGATCTATAAGACTGATTTCTAGAACAAATGTCTACTCAAATGTGCTGACAGGCTCAGCACAATTGAACCCTGTAGGATCTGTCAACACATTTGTTGATTTTGTTTTGCCCCTTGGACAGTGTACAAGGTGGGCATTCTAAATGTGTTAGAGTTGCAGTCATTCCTCAGTATGAATACTGAAATTTAGACAGAGTGCCATCTGAACAGTGGATGAACCCTGTGCACATCGCTGGAAAGAGCACATGAATGAATGAATCAAAGGTCTAGAAAGAAATACAATAATAGCTCTTCAGTTAAAGCATCATATATTGTAAGTAGTTATATATATATGTTATGAAGGAAGTTATTAAGGAATTATATATATATATATATATACTAAAAGTAAAACAGTACACCAAGTGCCTGTTCTTTATGAAATATTTCTATTCTAAATCTATTAAGTCTCAGTCATACTTAGATTCTGAAGTGTTAAATTATACTTTTAACTTTTAAATGTTGTCAATATAGACCAAAAAATTAGTGTACTGTTTTTCTTTTCATCTGCATTCTATTACTGTATATAATTTAGTGGTTTTTATAATGTAGTTTGTGCTACCACTACACTCAAAAGAAGAGAGTTGCTTTTAAATATCAGTTCAGCGTTAAGGAAATATTCGTTCAATTCATACAATTACTATGTGGATGTTTATTGGTATGTTTGGATCCAAATGTACCGCGATTTTATTGGTATTCAACACAGTGTATTGTCAGTGGCTGCAGAACATATATGTTAATTGTACAAAGTTTTAAAATGCAGGTCACAAGATCTTGAAGTAATGCTAAACATCAGTTCATGTAATTCACATGGAGGACCTTTTAGGGGGAAAAAATAAAGGTTATTACATTTGTTCAGATTTCTCCACCTGTCACCACTCATCAAACCAACAGGTCTCTGTTTTCAATTCTCACAGATTACAGCCAGTGCTGAAAATGACCTCAGACCTGTTTGCTGAGTGGAACAAACGATAAGGGCATATGTTTCTCTCTGAGTGCCTGGCAGGATTGTCTCTGACTCTGGGCCAGTTCCAACAGCCCCCCCCCAAATCCCAGTCTCTCTCTCAGCTACTGCTAGATTTACCATCGACAAACTTCATTTAGGCAGCTGAGACTCTGCAAATCCTGTCCGCCTCTCTCTGCAGCAGATGGTCAGAGGCCATGTGTGTTATACTGCTCTGAGTAAAAGGCTCCTTCTGCACATGGTTCTATTCAAAAGACAAAAAGTGGACTTTACTGAGGACTGCTAGCAGTCTGACAGAAATAAGCTCTGATCATTCTTCTTCTTCATCATCATCATCATCATCATCATCATCATCATCTTCTTCTTCTTCTTCTTCTTCTTCTTCTTCTGACTTTGATATCTACTCAGTGACAATTACCCATTTTTGACCACACATCTGCTAGTGACCAGACATGTTTGGGTGGGGACAGGAGAGGTAGAATTTAGAATAAGAAACACTGCCAATGAACTACTTTGAAATCATAGCGACATAGTGCTGCTATCCAATGAATACCATGTAACCGTTTACCATTTAACCATTTTTGTTCATATTTAGTTTTCACCATCTTTCAAACCCAGTCTCTGCTCTGTACACTGTATAAAAAGTTCGGGATGAGTAGACCAATAGAATAAATGGACAATGGACAACATGGTATATATAATTCATTATTCTATATCATAGAACATTTCTTATATTATTGGTGTGATTCCAGTTGGCACCTCAGCAACAATGAAGCAACACCATAGCAACCAACACCTCTACCATAGCAACATCTTAGCAAGCAGTTGTAGAGTTCTTATCATGCTCTCTATTTTACTTGCAGGCTGTTTTTATTATAAAACAGGGTTAGGGTTAGCCATGATTTGACTCTCACATGAACTCAACTTTTTCAATTTAACTCTACTTAACATAAATTAATTTAGTCCAAAATTATCCTAATTTGCGTTTTTAGTTGAACAACGTTAGATTAAGCAGTAAATTATTATATGATTAATATTGTAGAAAAGACAACAAAGCTAGGCACTCTTTTTTTATTATTTAATTGTATAAAGGGTAGGCAAGGGTTCTAGGAAAATATATAGAAAATATTGTTTGCTTTTTTTCCCAAACAACTCATTTAAATCACAAAGATTAATTGAAAGGATTAAAAGGAACTAAAATTAATTATTTTATGGCTGCTCGAGAACACAAATGAGTGGTCGTGACCACTATTTTGTTGACACGTCAGTGCTGTCAGTCCTGAGAGACTTAAAGTAATATGTTATGCAGTTACTGGGATTACTTTGTGTTTCTGCTGACCATGGCATTATGATGGGTGGTCTCAGTCTCACTGCATTACATTCATGGATTGTGGGAATGTTGTACTGCCTCCTCCTGAGACCTTTAGTGAGAGTTTACGATGGAACCCTAAAACCTTCTAACTTCCGTAACGATAAGTCCAAAATCCATCTCTCCACATTCACCATGGCCACTATGGAAACCCCCTTTGGCATTGACAGAGACCTTTGTGAGCCTGTGTGCAAACAGTATTTTGATCCACCAGTCAGTCACCAATTATTACAAGTTCTCCGCTAAAGATGAGAGAGGCCTGTAATTGACATCATGGTGAGCCTCAACTGAGAGACAAAATGTAGAAAAAAATTGAAAGAAAATAATTTTGTCTGACTTTTAAAGAAAATTTGTTACCAAATAATGGTGGAAAATAAGTGTGTTGGTCACCTACAAACAAGCAAGATTTCTACAGGCTGTCACAGACCTGTAACTAACTTTTTAGGCTCCTCTTTCCCCACTCATTACCTGTATTAATGGCACCTGTTTGAGTGAATTGTGATATAAAGACACCTGCCCACAACCTCAAACAGTCACCTCAAACTCCACTGGTGAAGGCAGAAGAGCTGTGGAGGACACAGAAACCCAGGTGTAGACCTGCACCAGGCTGGGAAGATGAATCTGCAATAGGCAAGCAGCTTGGTGTGGAGCTCTCGTCTACTGTGGGAGCAATAATTAGAAAATGGAAGACCTACAAGACCACTGCTAATCCCCCTCGATCTGGGGCTCCACGCAAGATCTCAGCCCGTGGGGTCAAAATGATCACAAACGCGGTGAGAAAAATCCCAGAACCACAAGGGGATCTGGTGAATGACCTGCAAGCTGGGACCAACGTTACAAAGTACCATCAGCAACACACTGGCCTTGGGGACTCAGATCTTGCAGTGCCAGGTAATCCCCTATAATAGTCCATATCCAGGCACGTCTGAAGTTTGCTAGAGAGCATTTGGATGTTCCAGAAAAGTATTGGGAGAATGTCATATGGTCAGATGAAACCAAGTAGAACTATTTGGTAAAAGCCTGGCTTTCGTCGTGTTTGGAGGACAGTGAATGCGAGTTGCAGCCAAAGAACACCATACCAACTGTGAAGCATGGGGTGGCAACATCATGCTTTGGGGCTGTTTCTGCAAAGGGACCAGGGCGACTGGTCCCGTGTACATGAAAAAGAATAGATAGAGATGCATGTATTGTGAGATTTTGGGTGCAAACCTCCTTCCATCAAAGGGCAATGAAGATGAAGCGTGGCTGGGTGCTCAGCATGACAATGATCCCTGACACACTGCCAGGGCAACAAGGTGGCTTCGTAGAAGCTTATTTCAAAATCCTGGGTGGCCTAGCCAGTCTCGATCTTAACCCGCCGAAAACCTTTGGAGGAGTTAAAAGTCCGTGTTGCCCGCCCGACAGCCCCAAAACATCACTGCTCGAGGAGATCTGCATGGAGAATGGGCCAACATACCAGCAACAGTGTGTGCCAACCTTGTGAAGACTTACGAAACGTTTGACCTCTGTCATTTGCCAACAGAGGATATACAACAAAGTATTGAGATGAACTTTTGTTATTGACCAAATACTTATTTTCCACCATTATTTGCAAATAAATTCAGTCAGACAAAATGATATTTTCTCAATTTTTTTTTCACATTTTGTCTCTCATAGTTGAGGTCTACCTATGATGTCAGTGTACAGGCCTCTCTCATCTTTTTAAGTGGGAGAACTTGCACAATTAGTGACTGACTAAATACTTATTTTCCCCACTGTATGTAAAGTGAATGGGTGGGGTCAAATGTGTAACTGTTAAATGTAGCATCTTATGAGTGTTTAAGGAACGGTTGCTGATCGGATCACAAATGGTCACAACAACCTTATTTGTTAGATGTAGAATAGTCTTATCTTCCTGTAGTATCGGTTACTTGATTTGTTGCTGATCAAATCATAAACAGCCACAGCAACTTCAGTGGTTTGGTGTAGGGGCTTGTTTGCAGTATTGGTCAAAGACAGTTTATAACAGGAATGTTGCTTATCAGACCATAAACGGCCACAGCAACTTTAAATAAACTTTAGATTAGGAAAAAGGGTGGAGTTCTTAAATTCTGTCTAAAATTTCTATGTGTCAGACCCCATATCAACAAGTTATGCTATTATTGAGGCTTGGACCTGGATTTCTTTAAAGCTGCTTTGTGACAAAGCTGCTTTGTATCTTTGATTGATTAATTGATAATACATCATATCTAATGTAGTGTGGAATGTGTTTGCATTTGATCTTTTGCAGATGACTTTAATTTTTCTGAGAAACAGTGTCACCACTCTTTCTTTGTTTAAAAACTTCTAAATCTCTGGTTCACTAACAGTCTGCATCAGGTGCCTGTGGCTGTGTTGTCTCAAACTGATAATATTTAATTTGATTTGCATTATTTCTTTGATGTAATTATTTGTTAATTCCCATTAATACTTATATCATGTTTATATTATAAACATGATTCATCTCTTGATTTTTATTTATATCACATTTATTCACTCAGACTTTTATGATTTAAAGTGCTATTAACAGCCCAATGTGGACCACTGCTTTCTTATGAGATGACCAGAGAGTGCTTCACAGCCCACTGGTGGTCCCAAGCACATAGGTTCAGAAACCCTGCTGCAGAGGAATATTACCAAGAGACTATGGCTCTTTTGACCAGATAACAATAAGAAACAAAATAAGCCTGTCATGGCTTAAAGGCAGGCATTGGGCTGTGGAGCAGTGGAAATGTGTTCTCTAATATCATACCTACAGTCAAACATGGTGGTGGCAGCATCATACTGTGGGAATGTTTTTGCAACAGAGACTAGGCATGATAGAAATGAAGAATGAAGAAAGAATGAGGAAAAAGCAAACTATCATTAGCAAGTATATGATAAGTATTTGGATTGTTGATAAGGGGACTGACAGAAGCTTTCTGACAGAATTAAAGAAGTCACATTTTCTAATTAGACTTCATCCGATGTAAGCAATGCTAGTTTGCAAGTTGTTTTTTTGGCTAATGCATGTTTTTGTTCAAGCTCAAATAAAAGTTGAATTTTGTTTTCTTGTGGGCAGTTATGGTTCCTAGGTAAAAAGGGAGAAGATTAAAAACCCCTGTCAGAGGCTGTGTCTGTTTACTTACACAGGATCCTGAGACAGGAAGGCACCAAATCAAGTCTGAAACAAAGTCAGTAATATAACCTTCTGTGTTAATTGGTAAAAATGCTAATGGCTTATGATGGAAATGGAAATGTGTATGTAGACCCACTATACTGCCCACAGAGGAATTTGTCCTCCTCATTTAATCAATCCACACATTGACTCAGTCTAGGACAGTAAGCACACTTGCCTGGAGCAGTAGGCAGCCGTATCCACAGCAGCTGGGGAGTTAAATCATGTCCTGCCAGTTCAGGGAATTGAACCTGCAACCTTCCAGCCACAAGGCTAACCACATGGTCATAGCTGCCCCAATAATGAGATTACAGTTAAATCAGTTCTTGATAGCTGGGCAACTTCAGGGATCTTTGTTTGCCTTCTCTCATGTGTAGCTGTTGGGGCAGAAAAGGGAGGTATTTGGTCAGTAATAAGCTGCAGCTTCTTCCATTTTTACACAATATATTTTTTTTTTCACTGTTCTGCTGTTCTTCTCATGGTTTATTTATAAAAATAAAACTGCAACCAGCTAATTCTGTTAATAACACGACAGAAAAAAAGGTTTTATTGATACTGTGCTGGTAGAATCCTCTGAGTCAGTCAAGCCAAACGATTGCAAATTAAAAGCCCCTGGACTTAATAATGCTAAATACTAATGCCTGTAGTAAAGAAAGGCTTATAGACCTTCCCCCTCATCAGACATTTACTTTAATAAAACATTCTTCATGAAATATTTTATAATCTATTATAACTCTTCTGAATCCAAGAACTACTACTTTTAAATGTTGTCAAAACTTTGTGTGTGTGTGTGTGTGTGTGTGTGTGTGTGTGTGTGAATAGTCATCAGTCCAAATGATTAGAAATTAAAAGTATTTTTATAGACATTTTATAGACTTTTAAAAATAAATTAAAAGCATTTTATAAACTTTTATATACAAAAGCACTTTTAAAGACTGACGCTCATATTTAGCAGTGAGCTGGGATGTACTGCTGCTCTTGTGATTCAGGTACAGACACATTCACACACATTAATATACATATATATTGAAAACAAACTGCTTTATGAGACACTTTGGTCAGCAAGGCGTCAGGTCCAGTTTGAGGCCCCGCCCTTTCTGCGGTTCTCCTGCTCTCAGGTGTAGCCCGTGATTGGCTGTTTGGGCGGAAGGGGGCGGTCCGTGGGGGCGGAGGGCAGAAAGTTGCGCTGGCCGCTGTTGGAACATGGCATTAGTGCCTGCTGGTGGGAACTGGGGGGCGGCAGAAACATGCGCTGGGACTTGGAGCGCCCTGGTCTCGTGCATCGCGCTCAGCACTGCATTTCTGCTCGTTGATGGATGGATTGAGAAAGTGGGAGTGAGCGGACACTGAGTGATGCGGGAGTGAAAATGTCCTGAACGCATTCCCTCACTGCGTCCAGGAGCGCGTTTGGAGAGGATCCCTGAGAGCGCTGCGCTGCAGCTGTGCTGGGACATGGCTTACACACACAGGAGGATCGTAGCACTGGTTTTGATACTGAGTCTGGGATGCCACAAGGTGAGCAAAAAGCGGTCACTCTGGCCATCACACACTTTGCCCTTCCTTACGCTCATGCACCTTTCATTCCCACCCCGCAGAGCACGCAGCTGAGCTCTCCACATCCCAGAGGCCAGGGAGAAGACAGGGCTGCATCCTTCTTTCTGGACTCTCTCGGTTTACCTTCCAGCACAGGTGAGAGAATCAATCAGACCCCCACTCAGGTCTGCTTTGTACCACCACAGCCCGTACTCTTATAATAAACCAGGAAAGCACATCCATCCCCATGTTTCCAAGCAAAAGGCTTGATTAGGATCTGAAGGCAGAGAAAAGTGCGCTAGCAGTGCGGAGTCCGGCCGGCAGGGGGCGCAACAGTAAAAGCGTGAGAAAGGCTGACTGACGCGAACAGCATAACCCATCATCTAGTTAAAGTCTGACTACTGCGACTTAAACCATGCTTTACACTGGAAGTAAATACATTATCATCACCATAAGCACCCTAATCAAGTGCTGAATTACATGTAGTCAGTTGTCAGACCGTATTAAAGAGGGAAAAAGGGGGATTCAGATGAAGGAGAGGAGGACTTACATTTTTCACTGTTTATATTTTCTTTTCTTCTCCTAATTTGGTTTAGTTGTAAAGATAAAACTACAGCCTGCTCATTTTGGTGGAAATGTGTGTGTGCATGTGTGTGTGTGTGTGTGTGTGTGTGTGTGTGTGTGTGTGTGTGTGTGTGTGTGTGATAAGAGAGAACAGAACAGAATGAAAACAATACCTCCCACAAAAAATGGTTCCTTGTACTTATTAATGTTGCTTCAGTAGTCTTTAATCTGTCAAGAATTTCTGTTATCTTTCACACACACACACACACACACACACCCACACACACACACACACACACACACAGCCTGTAGATTGGCATGCACTCAACTGTGAACAAAGACAGACACTTCAAGAAGCTCTCCATCAAAGGCTCTAAATTGCTGTGCACCGCCTGACAATATTGGGCTAGGGAACAGTATGGTTCACGGATGTGGCCTGGAGGAGGGGGGGGTGTAAGGGCTGCCGAAAACATGGAACGATTGTCATGGCAGGACATTTGGCTGCAGTTGGGTTAGGTGTATCACAACAGGATTTAGATATTCATACAGAAGAACAACAGTACACTATAGTGCGTGTGTGTACAGTATATAGACAAAATTTTGGAACATCTGCTCATTCATTTTTTCTTCAAAATCAAGGATATTAAAACGTTTATCATGCCTTTGTTGGAGTAACTCTGTCACTTTTTACTAGATTTTGGAGCATTGCTGTGAGGATTCGATTGTTTTCAGCTACAAGACCATTAGTGAGGTCAGGATGTTGGATGATTGCCATCCACACTTCATCCCCATCTCCCCAATTCATCACTAAAGTATTATTAGCAACACCATCATTTCAGGGAGCATTGGATCACTACTCCACAGCGCAATGCTGGGGAGATTTGTACACCTCTAGCCTATGCCCAACATTAGGCATGGTGCCAGTAAATAAATGTTTATTAACCCCAATCCTGGTATGTTGGGAATACTTCTTTACAGGATCTAGACAAGCTATGTGTGTGCATCTGTGCATGTGTGTCAGTAATGGGTGTAGGTGAATTCATTAATTAAAAGGGGTGTCCACAAACATTTGGACATATGTTGTATGTGTGCGAGTTCTATGTTAATGAATATTTGGTCCTGACCGTTAAAGCATTTGAACTTGGGTTTAGCAGACCACCTCACAGATGCAGAGATGAGGGGTCAGTACAGGTGAATTGTACTTATTTCACAGACTGATGAACCAGAACATGTACTCTATTTCCCTGGCCTCTTCATCCAGTGTTGCTTTGTGTTGTTCTTGTGTTTAACTACCATGGATTTCTAAATACACATGATACAGATCAAACTGTGCAGTCAGCCAGTTGTGAAAATTAAGTTATGGTCTCTGAATGAACTTTCCAAACCTGCAGGAGGGTGTGGGGAACACACTGAAATGTTGTTTTTGGGTTGTGCTTTATTATTGGCCAAAGCTTGGGTGGGTCATTTTATGTAAAGAAGCTACTCTTTTTTATTTTATTTTTTTACCTTTAATTTAATCAGGCAGCCCCTTAAGAGCAAATTCATGTTTACAAAGGCAGCCTGGCAAAATACCTGTAGAACATAACAGTTAAGTTAGCTAGCATTGATTGTGATTCACTGCGGTCAGTGACTTTTCTGAAATATGTAAATACATCATTTCAACACACCTGCTATGGGTCTCATCTGACACCATTGTAACAGCATTAACATGCCAGCTACAGGCCTCGTCCAACATCACTACCATGGCCATAACACTGTTTTAAGGCCAAATTCCCATTTATGTGACTTTAAGCCAGACATCCCACCATGTCATAATTAATTTCTCTGAGATTCTCCAGATATTTGTTGGTCCTAAGTCCTATACTGTCAAAAGAAAACACAACCTCCTACCAACCACCATACATTCTAAAGCCAAAGTACAGTGACCCAGCACTGAACATCACAAAACCCTTTAACATCTTATTTGGCTCAGTCTTACACTGGTGGAAACTGGGAGGCGGTTGTCTGACACTTTGTTAGAAACAAAGCATTAGACACTGTAGACTGTAGTTACAGACTATAGCCCAACTATTGATGCACAGTATTGTTGATAGAGGTGGTGTATGAATTGTGTATGCCATTCATATATAAGTAGTAAACATGCTTCACTCTTTATGTCTTTTTTAGAATATGAGATTGTGGCTCCATATGAGGTGGACCATAAAGGCCAGTACATCTCCCATGCTGTGGCTCACCAGCATCGCAAGAGACGCTCGTTGGATGGTCAGATGACTGCTGTCGCCCATTTTAGGCTCCATGGTCTGGGCCAGGAATTCCACCTGGAGCTTCTTCCCACCAGCAGTCTGATTGCATCCGGCTTTACAGTGCAAACTTTGGGCAGGAACGGCACCAGGAGTGTCCAGCCATTGGCAGAAGAGGATTTTTGCTTCTACCAAGGGTCACTCAGGTCATTTGCCAACTCTTCTGTAGCCTTGTCAACATGTGCAGGGATGGTGAGTAGATTGTGTGAAAAAGTAGACTCCAATCCACTTTATTAGAAACCTTACCTTATACTTTCACTCACTGACCACTTTTTTAATGGTAGTGTGTGGAAAATGTATTCTGGTTTGAAAGGTTCTTGTCACTGCTATGTTGACAGTGATCCACAACTAATAAATATTTGGTCAAGAGGATTAACGGACCATTAATGAATCAAATTTCTAAAAAATATCATACATCTCAGATGAGTTCCAGTCTCTGTAACCAGACACCAGCAAGGTGGAGCTACAAAGGTACATATTTCTAACAAAGGCAAGTGGTAGTGGATGAGTACATTGAAGAACTGTGATTTTGCCAAAAATAGTAATAAATAAATATATTAAAAGACAAAGAACATGGGTATCATCAGTCAATTGGAGTTCAAGCTATAACTTAATCTTGGGTACAAATATCTTTCTTTAATTACATTCAGTCTGTGTCAAAAGTTAAATATGTTTGATTATTAAAAATAATTGTGGCCTTTTACAGTGCACAAATGAGTTGCGGTGACAGATGTTTAATTAGATATGGGCAGTTTCATAGACCATAGCCATAATAGTGCTCTGTATTCTGCTGCTGTGTATATTTGCTTAAAAACCAAATTTACAATTTCTATGGTTCTCATGCCTGAATCTCAAGAGTTTGTCCCATGCTGTATGCCCACTGAGACCCCTGGCTGAGCCCTCATCCATTCAGGCACATGCCCTCCAGGGGATCTGCTCCATTCTTGGGAAAGTGGGAATTCTCAGGCAAGGAAACAAATGCTTGTCTGCTGCTCTGTTGAAAAAAAATGTTTACTTAAATCAGCAGAAGGCTAATTAAAGGAAGTGATTGGCAAAAAGCTTTACAAAATACCCCCCTTACACCAAAGTCAGGCGTTAAGTTTGCTTATTCTGTTTTACATTGGACCTACACAGCAATACAGCTACCAAATTTTGGAGCAGACCTCTCTGGTGATAATGTGTAATTGCAGCAAGCAATTTGAGGACTACTTTTATGAAATGTTTATAAAAAAAACTTTTATAAAAATTTTAAACAATGTTCACTATCAATCAAAAGCCATTTCTTTCTACCTATGTCTGCTCCCTCTTTTTTGCTCTGCCCGCTGCTCTCAGCTCCTCCTCTACTATGCTCCCCTCCATCTCCATTCTTCTCATGTACACACTATAGAGGGGACATAAGACTAATGTGTATAAAGATAAAATGAAGGTTAAATTTGAATAAATTTAAATATAGTAAAAACATTATTACATGGGGTGTCCTAATTGTTTCACGTTGTATTTTTCATGCCATATATCGTATCATATATCATATTTCGGTATTCATCTAAAATATATCAGGATATGATTCTTTGGCCATATTAGCCAACCATAGTAAAAGTTGAGAGTAAAAGCATTTTAACTTTTAATGCAGGTTAGGGCTGCGTAATACATCGCCTCCCCATAATACAGTATTTCAAACAGAATGTAGGCATGTGCAATAGTCAAATTCCAATGTCACATAAGGCAAACTAAGTCATACACATCAAGCAACAAATTGCTTGTTACAAAAGGAAAAATCACACTGTTCTCATTTTTCATGAAATATCTATCAGATCTTCAATACACTTAGTGCATTCTTAATATTGGCATGTTGGAAATTGACTTCTAGAGAAATCTGGTGAATTTTTATTGTTACAGTATATAACAGAACAACAAAATATTGCAATGTCAGTTTTTTCCAATATCATGCAGCCCTAATTCAGTTTAACGTAAATTAATTGCCATGTGAAACCATATTTCATGTTTTAGAACACACTGTTCATTTATGATGAAATATTGTCACAGTTTAGATAGTAATTACAAACTTAAAACAGGGAAAATGCAGTCTAAAGCCTTTCTCTGAGGTGCAGAAATGTGTAAATAAGCAGTCACATTTGTTGAACAACAGATAAAAGACTGGCCCTAAAAGTACAGCTGATTAGTATAAGTTATTTTATACTAACTCAGTCAGGTATTGTTCTGCTTAGGTGGTTGTGCAGGTTGTGTTTACAAAACGACAGCAAGGATAGCACTTGAAAGTGTTAGAAACAGATTTTCTAGCTGACAATTCTGTTGTGCTTGTCTGTGTTTACCAGACACATTTGCTGGGCTGCACCATCATGCTTGGAACACAAATGTGAGATGGCTTTAATGAAGCAAACAGCTGAATATGAAGCTTTTGTTTTGGTCCAAAGTGCTGGTGCACAAATTTGCTTATGTTGTTTCTGATACTGTATGATGTGTGATTCTATCTATAAAATGGTATGTTTCCCTCAAAACAATACTACCAGCCTGTCAGTTGTGTCATCTTGGTGTGCCTGGGAATGAAAGGAAAATATTCAGTATAGGTCTCGCCGTATATCAAGATATAAACATTTGCTATATGAAAGTATTTTGTTGGCCTTGGCATCATATTAAGTCAAATTCCAATATGGTGGAGATACACACAGGGAATTAAAGGTCCAAAATGGGAGAAATTAAAAGCAAAACAAATTTAAATACAGGCAACTTGGTCCTAGGAAAACTTTCCCCTTTCCCTTTATTTGGCGGTCTGGTCCACTGGGTCTTGCAGCTCATTGGCCCCTCCACACAGTTCTCAGTCAGGGGCTGAGAGAGTGCAGTCACTGGAGCTTCAATTCTCATGACTCTCTCCCAACCAGTCTGATCTTTATTCTCCCCCATAGATCTGAAAGATCTGTCTCCCTGCAGCAAAAAATCCCTTTAAACCAGTGACTCACTAGCCCACATAAATTTGGGTCAGGGAAAAGCAGAGTTTTTTTTTTACTGGAAAAACAGAGACTCCATTTATAGTCCGAAATATGGTCTTGAATGTCCTTCGTAGTCTTTGACAAGAAATGTTTATCATGTCTGCATAATTAAGAGTTTATTAAGATGTTTTTTTTTCCAGTTTTTAATTTGTTTTGGATGGTGCTTATGGTGGAGGATATGATTAAAAACCCAGCAGGGAGAGGAATAGCACAGGCAGGCCTACTCCAAGGATTTCCTATAATTCTTCCAGCCTTGCCTGTCGTCCATAATGTTATATAACATTGTTATTTCTGTATGCTTTTGAAAAACCAAACATGAACCTGTCATTATTTCATCCAGAGCCATCATGTTTGACCACCACTTAGCATTGTGATCACAAATCAGACCAACAGCAGTAGAGTTATTCGTAGCTCTTGCCTAAGTCCCCTGGATCCTCTGAACCTGCAGGTTTGCAGTTGATTGTATAGTTGAAAGCTGTTTTTTTTGGCCTTTACAATTAGTTAACCCTAAGACCTACCAATTATCAACAATGACTAAAGTTTATTGTAATCTTTTCAATTCCAAGCAACTATTACATTTTCTTGAGATTATTCACATTGTTTTCTTTTCACAATTGTTTAGTTCTAAATAGAGATATTTATTTTTTTATTTAATAACTATGTTTTGTTATAACTACAGAAGTGGACATACACAAGTGGTTTTTTTTTTATCTGAATTTAATGTGATCCTACTGCATAAAATACTCTTAAGTTGGTGAAGTAAAACGAGAAAAATATATAAACAAAATATATTCTTGGAAATTTAAAAAACAAACACAAAAAAAACGTATGTGCATATGTATTCAATTCCTTTGCTATGAAGCCCCTAAATAGTTCTGGTGCAACCAGTTACATGTAGATGTCACATGCTGTCTACCTCTGTGCAGTCTAAGTGTCAGTATATACACACATTTTCTGAAAGGCCCCAGATGCTGTAACACCATTAAGCAAGAGGCACAATTATCCAAACAACACCATGAAGAACAAGGAGCTCTCCAAGCAAGTCGGGGACAAAGTTGTTGAGAAGTTCAAGTCAGGGTTGGGTTATAAAAAAATATCCAAATCTCTGATGATCCTCCAGCGCCCCATCAAATCCATTATCATCAAATGGAAAGAAAATGGTACCACAACAAACCTGCCAAGAAAGGGTCACCCACCATAACTCTCAGACTGGCCAAGGAGGGCATTAATATGAGAGGCAAAACAGAGACCAAAGATAAACCTGAAGGAACTGCAGAGTTCCCAAGCAGAGACTGGAGGAAGGCATGTTTTGCGTTTGCCAAAAGGCATGTGGGAGACTCTCTAAATGTATGGAGGAAGAAGAAATGTATTGGAATGGTCAACTCAAAGACTACTGGTCAGACTCCAAGATTGCTGTTCACTTGAAGGAGCTTTAAGGAGCTGGATCAGGTTTACCTTAAGGAATTAGCAGAAATCCCAATGGCAAGATGTGGCAAGCTCATAGAGACTTTTGCAACGTGACTTGCCGTTGTGATTGCTGCAAAAGGGTGCTTTACAAAGTACTTAGTTTAGGGGATAAACATAATGATGATTATGTTTTGTATTTACATCATTATACCAGGTATATTTGTACTGAGCCCTTTTGAACTGGTTCCATTTGGGCTTATAAGAACCTTGGGGTTTTTCAGAGAACCAGCCCACATTTACCAAGGAAATGTCATTGACAGATATGGTCATTGATGTCTGAATTTTCTAAAGGCAGTACAAAGTCACAACAAATATGTTATTGTGAATACGTCAATGTGTGTGTGTGTGTGTGTGTGTGTGTGTGTGTGTGTGTGTGTGTGCATACACACAAATTTGTAACTGAAGGTAAAAGGTAAAGGTGCAGCACACATTTGTCTTACACATTCCACCCATCCATGCACAGTGAAACATACATACACACTAGGGGGCAGTGAGCATATGTGCCCAGAGCAGTGGGCAGCCCTATCCACTGTGCACAGGGAGCAGCTGAGAAGTTAAATACGAGCACTTCAATCAAGGGCAATCCAGTCATGTCATGCCAGTTCAGGGATGCAAACCAGCAACCTTCCAGTCACAAGGCTGGTTCCCTAACTTCCAGACCATGACTGTCCCTAGTAACACATGAAGCATATTGTATTGTATACAAAAAAAATCAGTATAAACAATGATGAACTTTTTCTAATAAAGTTACACTTACATTAAGAATTGCATTTTTGTAAACACTTAATGTTCCCTAATTAACACATGCAGGTTAATGAATAATTCAGTTCCCAGTTTTGATAACAAATGCCTGGAAAATTCTAATGAAGTTTAGATTATTACCTTTGAATCAATTTATATTTGTAAGTAAAAGTGGATATTTTACTCTACTTTGAATTTGATGAATAATTAACAGTATGCATACAGTGGATTCTTATATTTTTTGCCAGAAGCAGATTCAAACCTGTCAATACAGAATGAGACTATATATAAATGGTTCATTGTATGTAACTGTCTAAATAATCATGTTATTATAACATTACAGTCCAACAATTGTGTAATGTAAGTTGAGACTTATAAATACTTACAAAATGACACTAATAACTATTTACTTCTGAGGGCTTAGCCAAGACAACGGTTGTTTAACCAGAAAAGTCTGCAGGCTTGTTAAACCTTAACATTTGTCACAAACAGGCTTGAAAGAAAAAATCAAACATGAATCAGACAAAATGAAAATGAGCTTGTTGCAGCCCTTGAAGGGTTTTTGCTAGTGCTGACACACATCCCAACTTTAAAATCACTTACAGAAGAAAAATTATGGGTGTTGATGGATATGACACTTAAAATGCAACTTCATGCACACATCACTAGTGCGCCTTCTGTCTCCTTAAAGGTTGATGATGGGGAGTGCTGACTCAGTCAGAAATGAAAACCTTGGTGATCCAGATCAGCAGTGAATAACTGTTGTGAATGTCACACTGTTGCTGTTGGTATGATGAGCCTGGGACTAACTCAGATCTGGCAGCTGCACGCCGTCACCGTCTTCAGCTGGAGGTGATTAGGATCTCAGCCATGCACAGTCGTCTGTCTCTTCCAGGGCCAAGTGCTGTGTCAAGTTGTGCCATGTTTTAAAGTCTGTGCATAAATTTGCTCCGAATGACTGCAGAGGCCCTTGGCAAGGTCTTGGCGATGCTGGCGTGGGTTTGATGACAGTAGGGAGTTTGTCGTAAAGAAATAGAGTCTTGGGCTGGGGTCTAGAGAACAAGGAGTGGGCAACTGACTTCATGAGCCTTTGCTGTTTTCCCAGTGAGCGTGTTACAAAAGGGTCCTTGTGGCAGCTATGAAGCCAGTCACATAATGTGGGTGTGGTTGTATTTGTACCTTTATAAGGACCAAGTGTTGACCACAATTTAGCTTAATAAACACTACATGATGAAATGTATGTAGAAAATAGATGATTACCAAAAATGTGTTTAGATCAGGATTAGAATTTTTGTTAACATTAGGATTAGGATTATAGTTGGGGTTAAGGTTAGGTTTAGGGTTTGGTTTGATATAAAGCTTAGTATACAATGCTACTGCAAAAACCGTGTAAAGAAACTTGGTTCGGTCACCTATTTTGTTAGTAATACAAGTGCAAACGTGTCTGTGTGTATCTATGTGTGTGTATGTGTGTGTTGAAAGGTATGGTCATCATGTTCATAGGTGGCTTGTTGGACATGTCCATTGAGAATGTCAGTCTGGACTCAAAAGGGCTTCATGGCAAGAAAACAATGAGGAACAAGATCCCCTCTAAAGTGTCTGCATAAGACTTCACCTTTGCTAACAGTAGACTAATTGTGAATGATGTCACTTGTGAACTTTAGTCAAGACTGGAAAATTCTCCTTTGAATGGTAACCGAATCTCACTCTTCCCTGCACCATAATGGGAATTGAGAGCAAAGAATAAAAACAGTTAAATATTATTGCCAATAGATCTGTCTGGACAAGAGACTTCTAAGCACCTTTAACATCGTTAGTACATGAATTGGGGCATGGTCAGGAGAATACACTTGAGGATAATGAAGGAAATGCTCCATGATGGGGGGAAAAGACCATGGCGCAGCATAGAGCAGGTTTGTGGTTTTAACAAGGACATGTCCAATTGTGGCCAGCAAATTGCAGGAAGTGTTCAGTTATGATGTAATTTTATGTCGCATCCACTCAGGTTTCAGACTGTCTGTATTGGAGCTTGTGAAGCATGGTGAGAAACATGTTGGGATTTGGTGCAGAGCAGAGCCTGCATTTTGGATGTGTTTTACATTAGGAATAGTTACGGCCTCGGTTTTCTAAAGATGATCAGTCTTTCTGCACTAGAGTAGAATCTGGTTTTTGATGATTGTTGATGATTGTTTCTTAATTTTGTACACATTTACAATGCAAAATTACCCAGATTGTGTTGAGGAGAGTCATTTAAACAGATGCAGTTTCTGACATTGTATGACATATTGTTGTCTAAAACAGACAGTAGTACAAGAGTGGGAAGGGTTCTGGGACTGGAGTCTTCTTTAGAGTTCACGATGTGCATGGACCTAAACTTTTGTAAAGCTGCTTTATAATCACGACTACTGCAAAACGTGCCAAATGAAGTGGAATAGATACAGTGTATGGACAAAATAGAAAAAAATCACGGGTAAAGAGTTTATCCTGCTTTTGTTATATTAATTTCCTCTTCTGTCCAGAGAAGTATGTTTATGAGATATTGGAGCATTGCTGTGAGGATCTGATTACATTCCATGACAAAAGTGTTAGTGAGTTGAAATTGTTGGATGATCACCACCTAACCTCATCCCCAACTCAGGTATTGGACGGAGCTCCATCATTCCTGAGAACCCTGAGAAATTCCACTGCTCCTCAGCTAAATGCTGGAGTGTTCATACTCCTCTGGCCCATGCCTGGCATTAGGCACAGTATCAAGAGGTTCATTTTATTGGCAGTACTTTTCTACAGGGAGTAGATAAGTTGTGTGTGTGCAAGGGCAACACATGGCAGTCACCCACAAATCATGGAGCTCCCTAACCCTCAGACTTTGAAACAAAGTCAAGAACACTGGCTTTACCTCTTCCCAGGGATTTTCATGAGGCGCATGTCATCTGGCATGCTTCATTTGTGTGACAGGGCTTTAAAAAACACACACACCGCATGGTCCCAACAGGTCTTTGCAAAACAAGAAAAAATTAAGTCTGCATCCAAAAACTATACATTAATATCATTCACAAAACAAAAGATATGGTCTGGAATGGGTTGATTGAATTATGGAACATATATTTATGATGAAAACAAAGGCACGGCAGAGCATGATTTAAACAGAGGAAAATCACTATAAAAGCAATGCTGTGGAGCAGCCAGGTGATGACTAACTCCTGGCTGTAAGTGAGGTCCAAAGAATGTCAGAATATAGCAATTTACATATGGCCTTTCACACTGCCATAAATGAATGAAAGTGTGTGGAGAGGCAATCTCTGTTCTAGCCACCAAATTCAGTAAAAGCTATTGTCCTTTGCATCTGAATGGCTTCACAACTCTATATTTTTATCATAGAAAGCACAGGGACCCAGTAGCAGCCAAAGTGAAATAATGCTGCTAAAATAAACCATCATCATAAACCACATCTCTCAAACAGCTCAGATGGTGTTTCTTTCTTAACCTATATTGAATTATTCTGTTCTCACTTTCCCATCAGTTCTGAATTCAATTGTATTTGCATTTTGACTGCACAACGAAGGTTTAAGTGCTGACTGCAGCGTGTGCGGCCTCTCAGATTGGTCACCGGATTTGGTAGCAAGGTATCATAACAGCAAATTGTGCCTGACTGGCTGTGCAGCTCTATTAAAATTTTACTGCCTGGGTTGAATCATAGAAAGTAAAGCAGCCGCTAGCGGCTCAAGTGATGTAATGCTATTAGAACAGTAACATCGTCATCTCTCTCAAATAGCCAAGCTTCCATGATATCTTTTTTTACATCCTGGGTTGAATGACTCCACTCTCGCCTGCACTTCAGTCGTGTAGAAATTGTATTTCATTGGCATCATAACTCCACTATCCAGTGTGAGGTTGGGTTTCCCATAGTCTTCCCCTAGCCTGACCATTAGGAATCTGAACCTGTATTTATAAGTATATTATTGTATAGTACTGTATTGTACTTTTGTCTATGCAAATAGAAGAGGATTTGCCTTCAGCACCTTCATTAATGTAAAAGTTACTAATCCAAGAGAACATTGGGGCAGCTGGTCATAAGGTAGCATAAAATGAAGCAATCTGTACCTTGGGAGGTAAGATCTTAATTAAAAAATAAGGCCCAATATCCGCTTGACTTCTCTGACTGGTAGGTCATGTCTGGATCTGCCCCATGCTGCTGGAGGGCACCTTAGATGATCGTTGCAGTTTTTACAACTGCTATTTACACCTCTTAGCTCTTGGCATGTAATTTGATGATGGGTATCTATAGACATTTGTTTTTGGCTTCGGTCGCCATGGGACTGCGGAAAGGAAATGTTGATCTGTGGAGCGCAAAAAATCTGGGCTATTAGAGAAGTTCTGTTACTTTGAAGACAGTCCACTTGAGAAGAAAGGACAGCCCTCTTAGAAACTACTTAAGTACTTTCTTGTGGCTTGACTTGCTGATTGTCTGAATTAATTTTGTTGATACTACTAATTTATTTTTTTAATTGTAAAATTTATCATTTTTATAAAATTATAAGTAGTGGAAAAAATAAACCTTTTCCACCACCAATTATAATTAGTTTTTAAGTCCACAGATCTGAGTACTTTAATACTGTCAGCTGATACTGACTCCAGTCTTACTTATCTACCTGACCATTCAGCTTTCAGACCTTTAAAAGAGTGTATTCAAATCACTTGGTACAGTGAATCTAAAAGTTTCTGTGGGTAGAATAGAGTATTTCCACTATATTTTTCTTTCTCTCCAAGAGAGATGGGAGTAGCCTGTGTTCACACAAATGGAAATATAATAGAACAGTTTCTCTGAGCCCTGTACATTTTAGTTATTTCCCTGCTCCAAACTCATTAACAAGCCCTTTTAGAGTTAAAGCAGGGAATTAATAAAAAGTACAGAACTGGGACGCCCCTGGACCAGGCTTGAGAAACACTAAGATAATCGTCATTGCATATGTACAGCCAAACTGGGTGGTTTTGACGGCATGGTCAAAAAAGCTCAGAAGATAGACAAACGCTTTAGGGAAGAGTGTTTTTAATAATCCATTTCTCACATGTTAAGTGTAAAACTCTTAACTGTTCTGTGTTCTGTTTGTCACATCATGTTTACAATAAGGCTCTTTCCAAACAATCCCCCTTAAATGATGCAACAGTTATGTTTTGTTGCTGAAATGTGCACAATGCAACTACTGCATTATTTAAGGTAGAACAGAATGTTCAGGTAACATAAAAACCTAACCACACCTATCTGTAATAAAGCTCTTTTTTGTTTTGTGCTTGAAAATAAACTCACAAATCAATACTGTCTAGAGTAGTTTAGAGTAGAAAAATATGCATGGAACAGGAGAGTGACACAATACAATCTGTAAAAATGCTGTGAACTGATAATGCGATGAACAGTCAAAGCACAGGAACCACAGATCCTGCATTAAGTTTTCATTTTCTACTGAAAATAGTTCCACGTTGCCATTTTGGTAACAGACTCCTCACAACAGAAACTGGGAAACATGTTAGTGACACCTAAAACTATATGTTCTACAACAACAAAATTAGAACTTTAAAAACCAAGAAACGATTAAAAAGCAGAACCCCATCCACTGAACTGAATTGGAACCGAATCGTTATTTAAAAACTGTATTAATTACAAAGTTACACTTACACTCTTACATTACAGCTTTTCCACAGTCACATCAAGTCCAGATTCAGCATAACCTGAGTTAATGAGTCATGACACTCAGTAGACCCTCCCATTCAGTGGAATAGGAAGCATCAGTCTCTAAGCAACTTACCAGAACACAGAATTGAAATCCTGAAGCATTAATCTACTCAGCTCACCCACAAAGAATGATTGAAAACCGATTTATTTACAAAACCACAGCAAACAATGCAAATGTACATGGCAGTTAGATATAGCAGGGGTATGGTCCACATTGATGCATGCTTTGCCTTACTGGGTAGCCCAGTATCTCTAATTGACTGAAGAAAATTGCAGCTGACTAACTGAAAACAAGGAGAAGTGTTGCACTGAAGAAATGTCAATGTTGGACCGCCTGGTCTGATAGGGTTAATGCAGCTGTCATAACATTCACCTTCAAGACAGATTTACTGTATGAGTCATTGGTTATCTTACACAAGAGAACATAAGAGCCTATAGATATACGACCCTAAACCCCTGAAGAGTTTTGACTGTTGTGTCTTTCAATTTCAGAGTTCATAGAAAAAAGCCCCACTTGCTGGAAAGGCCAAAAGATCAGGGGCAGGGAATTCAAACAAAAGTCGTCTACAATTTGGGGTTTAACTGTAAAAGAGAACAACATCAGTACTGCCTAGTAAACAACAGGTCAGTGTTTGGAATAGCCACGCTGAGCTTGCTTACAGGAAACCATAGCACATTCGGGTCATCAGACTCTCAGTCTCTTTTGCAGTGGTCCCAATAATGGGTTCCAAGGTTTCTGTGTAGTTTCACAGTCCACTACCAAACCTACAAGTTTTCATCTGGTTGACAGAAATATATCAGACAAACAGAAGTCAAATCAATGTTCTTTGGCAGTTCAAGTTTAGTCTCATAAAGCCTAAGCCTATAACCAGCCACCAGTGTCATCGTGTTATGTGTTTGACATTTATAGGGGTGATTACAAACATTTTGATGTTGGGCTGTGACTGAGATGTCTGTTAGAGAAAAGGAATATAATGTAGAGGGTCCATATTCGTTTCAGGTTTCAAACTGACCGTTCTCAAATTTGAGGGAATGGGCCCATCTTTCATGCCTGTGCTGACCTATAGCTCAGAGCCTTTGAAACCTCTGCTAGTAACTGCACTCAGTCAGTCATTATCTTACCTGCTGAATAGGGTCACAGTGGATTCAGAGCTTACCTGAAAACCGCATGGACTCAGGGAGGACATGCAAAACTGTCAGCATCCCAAGTGGGGCTCAAACCTCCAACCCCAGGCCCATGGAGCTGTGTGACGAATGCACTACCTGTGACACCACAGTGGCCATCCATTCAGTCTACCTGTAAACTACCTGCTACTGTGCTTTCACATGTGAAATCTGGCTAATTAACTAGCCAGCTAACTTGTGAACACAAGTGTCAACAATGTTACAGCATTGTGGTGGAATGTCAATTGTGTATATTCATTTTGCAAATGAACCATCATGTGTTATTTATTATACGACTGACTGGGTGGGGTTCTCAGTGGAGTCGTTGTGATGGTAGTGGGCTGGTCTAGACAAAAGTCCAGGGCAGAATTTTGCTATGAGTTCAAACCCTGATACAGTACTTTATATAGTCAAGAGGATTCAGCTTCTCTGCTTTAGTGTGGATGTTGTAAACAGGCTGACAGCTGTACTTATGTTAATGAGGTCAGTAAGAAAGAGCAAAAAACACAGGAGAGCATGAAGACAACTCAGTGCAAGTTAGTTGAATGAAGATTGAGTGAAAGTGCAGTTGGTTGAATGTGTGTGTGTGTATATATATATATATATATATATATATATATATATATATATATATATATATAAAATCTTACTGAAGTCCAATGTTCTACCTGTTGTCTTACACCCCACATCATCCCTGCCTGTTTTCTCATTCTCTGCCTGTGTTGCCTCACTGAGAACTTTCCCTAAGCATAGTTTGCCTTGGGCTGCTATTGACAAAAACTTGGACCAGATGTAATGCACGATACATAGCAAGACACGGAAAGGCCATGACATGAAAGTGAATTTTCATGAAATTGGCTTTGAGAGGATTAGGTTTGACAAAGACTCAGGAACCCACCCAGACTAAGGGCCCGGGGACAGCGCCTGGCCCCAATCACATGAAGCTGCCAGTCATGTTTCTGCCGCTGCCTGAGCTGTGGTCCAAAAGGCTCAGCACTCTTCAGTGGTGCTTCTGTACAGTGGCCCAACAAATATTCACAAGGAAAGGAGTGTGGTTCATGGGCTTATAGGGTTGTTGGGCCTGAACAATCAGGTAATTGAACCCCTTTGAAGTCGTGGCTGTACAGTAGAAGATCAAAAGCCTGGCCGTTTGACCCTGTCGCTTTGGGATTTATTGCATTTGTGCTCCCTGTGCAACATTCTTCATTAATCTGCCTAAAGCTGTTAATGATATCAAAGTCATCAGGCGGCTAATTGATTGTAATCCAGTCAGCCAACTGGTTATTGAAATTCAATTCATTTTTTGAGGTTTCCCTTTGGTAATCTCTTTGCGGGTGCGTCCATAAGTTTTACTACTCAAGCCAGTTCCCTTTTCAAACCTATAAAATCATCGACTTGGAGCACTACAAATGTGCTGCCAAGGACTTAAAATTGAGTATATTGGACGTGATCTAATGTGGCAAGCAATGGATAAACGATTTACATTCACTGACTGAGCCAGCCTGAGTGACTCAATGAACCAGCCATATTTCAGCATTCTGTGATATATAAGGCATTTCTGGTCCAAAATGTCTGTAATTTATTTCTTTTCTGCCTTTTTACATCTTTAAATTAATAATTTACAGCAACATTATGTACCATTTTGACCTTAAAATAACAGTTTCAAAATCATTGTTATCCTCCACTGATCTACAAAAAAAGTGCTTTTATCATTGCTACTCCAGGCTTGGCACGTTTATTACTGCATTATGTAACTCCATGAAGCGGGCAGGACAGCACTCACAACAATTGTGTGACACTGCATCCAGAAAGTATTCACAGCACTTGCATCCATTTGCCATGACAGCCTTTGCCATGACACTCAAAACTGAGCTCAGGTGCATCTTTGATGCAGTTTCGACTGATCATCCTTCAGATGTTTCTACCATTTGATTGGACAGCTGTGGTAAATGCAGTTGATTGGACATGATTTGGAAAGGCACACACCCATTTATATAAGGTCCCATAGTAGACACTGCACGTCAAAGCACAAACTAAACCACAAAGTCTAAGGAATTGTCTGTAGACCTCAGAGACAGGATTGTATTGAAACACAGATCTGGGGAAGGGTATAGAAAGATTGCTGCATTTAAGGTACCAATGAGCACAATAGCCTCCATCATATGTAAACGGAAGAAGTTTGGAACCACTAGGACTCTTCTTAGAGCTGGCTGTTCAGCCTAACTGATTGAAGGCCTTAATCAGGGAGGTGACCAAGAACCCAATGGAACCCAACAGCTCCAGTGTTGCTCTGTAGAGAGAGGAGAACATTCCAGAAGGACAAGTATTTCTGCAGCACTCCACCAATCAGGCATATATGGTAGAGTGGCCAGATGGAAGCCACTCCTTAAATGAATTTAATCAATTTTTAAATAAGGCTGTAACGTAACGAAATGTGCAAAAATAGAAGCAGTGTGAATACTTTCTGAATGCACTTTATATTTGTGTAAGATTATGTAAGAATCCTCTGCTCATTCAGTCCACATTATTCTTAAACTTTTCAAGGTGGTTCTGTGTCTCACAGCTTGTCCAGAAATTCATGTGTAAGTGTGTCCTTCTTGAGGAGTGGCTCAAAATGTAAATTCCACTTCCAGACCTCCATCCATCTTCTATACCGCTTATTCCTGAATAGGGTCACGGGGGAGCCAATGCACAGCCAGCAACTCTGAGCGCAAGGGCAGGGAACAACCCTAGACAGGGTTCCACTCCATCGTACACACGAACACGGGGAGAACATGCAAACTCCACACAGAAATTTCCCAGGTCGCCCCACCCGGGTATCAAACCCTTCTTGCTGTAAGGCAACAGCGCTATCCACTGCGCCACCGTGCCACCCAGACTTCTGCACATACATACACATACATGCTCATTGTGATAGTTTGTGGCCTCTACTTTGTTTTACTAGTTAGTGTAGATTTAAATCCGTTCTGGTGACTACTGTAGACTTTTGTCTCTTTGGACAAATCAATTCTGCTTTATTTTTGTCTCATCTGCTTTGAGGAAGTCACAGTAAGGGCCGTTAAAAGTTATAATACTTGCAGATTACAGTTTTTGTGAAATGGCACTGTTCCAGTAATGAAATGTCAGTGCTGACTGAGTGAATCACAGTCAGCCAAAGCAAATCACAGTAACAAAACCACACACATATAAATGTGTATGCACATTTAACATGAACAATCACACACACACACACACCACCCTCTTTTGCTGTTGTGACTGGAACATGGACCTCACACATACTGATGACGTTGTACTTGCCTATGTGGCTTCACTGGTATTGTTCAACAAACATGCATACTCACACACTGTGTGGTGATCACCCCTGTTTTAAGAGCTTTATTAATCATTATATGAATAAAAAGTGCCTAAAGCTTCCCTTCTTTTACTCAATCCCATATTTTTTGTTATAAACAGAATTTTTTACAGGCCATTATGTTTTAATGCTCTGTGGTTGATCATGAAAAAGTATAATTGGACACATTACATTCAGGCAACGTATCTTCTCTCTATCTTATTATAGAGAGAAAATGCTGTCATGAGTACAGAAATGGTCAGAGAGTAGAAGACAGGGGTCAGCGGAGTTCTTCCTCTGACCTCGCCTGCCCCTCGGCTGGGGGTGTACAGAGATCTTGGGAACTGAATTTGGACACAGAGCTAAAAAGGATGATTTCATCCTGTTGTTTATAAACAAAGCCAAACATAAACACACTACGCTGAGCTTTTGAATATGGCTGTTCATCCATCACTGCTAGTTTTTGATTTTAGAACTTTGTCTGCAAGGACATTTTTCCCAAACCTGTTCAGTGTCCATATCTTATATATATGCTCTTTTGTCTATGATAGTGTTTCTCAAACCTGGTCCTGGAGGCACCCATACCCTGGATAATTTAGATCTTCGCTGCTCCCACCATTCCTGATTGAGCTAAGCAGCTCATTAAGAAACCATTCATAGTTGCATGTGGTGTATTTCATATAAAACATGCAGGGCAGGGGTGTCTCTGGGACCACTTACCTCTAGGTGTAGGTGAATGTGTGTTGTACCTTTTCATGGATTGGGACCTTATCTATATACCCAGTGATTCCAGTCATGCTCTAGACCAACGCTGATCCTAACCAGGAAGATGCAAATAAGAAGATGGATTTTAATAAACTTATTACTAATATTGGAAATGTATCATAAAATATATTATTCTACTGGAAATGATCATATATTACATTTTCTACAAGAAAATACATTACAATAATTTAGGAAACAGAATTACATAGCATTATTGTATTTTTAAGTAAATTATACTGCTCTTGGTAAAACTGTAAAATGTTTATCCATGCTTGCCACGTTAGATCACATCTAATAAACTCAATTTTAAGTCCTTGGCAGCACATTTATAGTGTTCCAAATCAATGATTTTATAGGTTTGGAAAAAAGGGAACTGGTTTAAGTAGTAAAATTTGTGGACACACCTGCAAAGAGTTTATCAAAGGGAAACCTCATCATGAAATAAATCAAATTTCAAGAACCATTTGGCTGACTGAATTATAGTCAATTAGCCACCAGATGACTTTGATATCATTAACAGCTTTAGGCAGATTAATGAACAATGCATTTTTAAAGACTATGTTTTATTATTCTGCATTTATGTGGTCTTATCACCAAGCTCATGGAAAACCATTTTAGTAAAATTGTTTGGATTATTCATTCATCCAGGATAATCCAGGAGTAGAAACCCTTTTCTTTCCAGGGTTGCCAGATACATGATAAGTGGAAGTTAAAGGGGCTTGTTGATACTTTCTAAATTTAGTGAACAGTGAATATGAGAACAGCACAAATCATTTATACTTTTATTATAGGGTTCTCCTAATGTTATAAATTAGTGTTTCTCAAACCTGGTCCTGGAAGCACCCCTACCTTGCATATTTTATAGCTTTTCCTGCTCTCAACATACCTGATCCCAATAATTATTTCATTAACAAGCCTTTCAGAGTTGCAGGGATGTATTAAAGCTCAAACATGCAGGGCAGGTGTGCCTTCAGGACCAGGGTTGAGAAACAGTAATGAATGGTAATTATTGGACACTAGGTGCATGTGATTCCAGGTATGTGCAAGACTTCCTGTGGTCCTGAGCATATTGGGAGCTTGGGAAGACATGATCCTGGCAGACAAGTAATGCTACAAATGCCATTGTGCATCTGATAGGGTTTAGGGGAGTCACTGTTTTCAAGAGCTAGAACTGGCTCTCTTGATTTGAGTTAGAAAACATCAGGTGCACTCCTTATCCCCCTACCTTGTAGCTCCTTGTTGTTGTCCATCTACCATCTAACTGTGATACTGACATGATAAATGTGCCTGGTGCACTCATTAATCACCCACACTACCAGACCACTGTGTCAAAATTCTGGAATTTACTTCTTGTACAACTCATAAACTGTCATATAGTGTCCAGTGAGTGGATGTACAATATTTCTAATGAACTGGATATCAAGCCATAAAATGTAAACATGAAATTGAACAGGTGTGTGTTTGGAGGCTCTGACCCATATTTGTGTTTCCTTGTAGTCAGGCTTGATCCGGACACCGGAGGCTGATTACTTCCTAAGGCCACTGCTTCAGCATCACCTGCAAATGCAGAATTACACAGCACCAGAACACCACCAGCCTCACGTCCTCTACAAGAGCCACACATATCTAGCAGAGCCTCAGGAACCCAGTGAAAAAGATGGAGAGGCTGCTGGACTGAACAACACAAGGCCAAGGCGTTCTACACACACGCAGTCAGATCAGAGCAACCACCAGCGGCAACTTCACAGTCACCATAATGACTATCAGCACGGCATTCGCCAGAGGCAGCACTACTGTGGAAGAAGGAAGAAATGTATGTAAGGACATTCTATATTATGCTACACTGCACTGTATTGATTTGTACTATTATTTTTAAAATATATCATAATAAATTATCCTACATTAAAATTTCTGCAAGAAATAAAAACAACAATTGCCAGGCTTAACAGTGGTCACATTTTTTAACAAATTCAACATATATATATATATATATATATATATATATATATATATATATATATATATATAATATGTCCCTTCTCCAAGTTAATCATCTGTCATTTACTCAGCACTTTGTCATGATAAAGACATTCATGCTGAAATTACATCCCATTTTTGGTTAAAAGTGAAAGGTGAAAAGATGTCTTTATAAAGTGGTTTAAAAGTGGTTTATGTGAAGATGTATATCCTATTCAAAGTTTGGTTTCAACTGGATAAAAGATGCTTATAAGGGCTTATCAATATCTTTTCAAACATTGTTTTCAGCCCAAACAGGATGTAGTTTCATCAAACCACACCTTTTAATGACATGGTGCAGGGTAAGAAGTTCAAAAACATTTAGTTTGACTCCCCTGCATTTGTTACATTTTAAATTTTATATTAATTGAATTTATATACAACACTTTGTAAAACTTTTGGAATGCTGCTCCATCCCCACAAACAGTTTCATGTTTGCCTTAATGCCATCCATCCATCCATTTTCTGAACCGCTTATTCCTGAATAGGGTCACGTGTGAGCCAGTGCCCAGGCGGCAACTCTGAGTGCAAGGGCAGGAAACAACCCTAGACAGGGCGCTAGTCCATCGTAGGGGACACACATCCACACACTAAGGCCACTTTAGAGTCTCCAATTCACCTACCACGCATGTCTTTGGACGGTGGGGGAAACCGGAGGAAACCCACGCGAACACAGGGAGAACAGTTTCCACACAGAAACTTCCCAGGTCGCCCCACCCGGGGATTGAACCTGGGTCTTTCTTGCTGTGAGGCAACAGCGCTAACCGCTGTGCTTTAATGCAATTCCTTCAAATAAATGGAATAAAAAACTTTTTTCATTCTTTCCAACACCAACATAACATTAGAACAAAATGAAAAGCTATTCATTCTGTACCTCAAAGATTTTGTTTTGTTTTGGTTTTTTTTATTTCAAGCAAAATATAATTTGTTTCCATTTTATTTTCTGTTTCTCAAACTGGTTTGGAAACCATATGCTTCGATATGAATTCTAATGTACTTAAATTCATTTTAAATGTTAAGTATGCTTTTCTCATTTGCATAAAGTTATTTTATTCTGCAATTGAGGACAAAACATGAAGCATTTGTACAGGTAAGGCACTTTAATTCAAGATTCTAGAAACCAACTCTTCATGTTTAGAATGTTAGTTTTTCACATATGCAGACATCTACACCCTCACTTACTCCTGGCTCAGGGTCATTCACACCTAGTAAGTGTTGCCCTTATTTCATTGTTTGGGAGTGCTGAGGTCAAAGCTGTTCAAGCAATGCTAACCTGTTTACATTTCACCCTGGTGACATCATCACCCACCTGTGCTGTGTTTAGTCAAGGTCACATTACTCTCACCTGCTTGAGGCGTGCTCCATGTCAACACACTGCTTTTGAAATCTGAGCCTCATTCTGTGCTGTCTGACACAGCTCTCAGCACTGAATTATGCCACCTTCATCACATCAGCACTTTTTGAAGCTTAAGGATGAGAGAGAGGAGTGCTGTGCATGGTTTATGACCTGTAAGGCCCTTTAAAGAAGAGAAGATGAAGACACATGGAGAACCTGGGCTGATTCATGGATATTTACATCCATTTATAACCTCTGTTTTACATCAATTTTTGTATTATCAAACAGATTATGTGATTTGGATGTTGTAAAAGTGAGAGTGAGAGTAAGAGTGCAGACAGGAATCAGCTGACCTTGCTCAAAGTCAGATTTAATGAATGTGTGTATTGATTAGATGACAGATATGGAGTGAGTGAGTGAGTGAGTGAGTGAGTGAGTGAGTGAGTGAGTGAGTGAGTGAGTGAGTGAGTGAGTGAGTGAGTGAGTGAGTGAGGGAGGATTTATTTAGATTTATATAGTGAGGGAGGATAAATATTTACTACTTATCTACCTTAGCACTGACTAGTGTTGGGCGATATGACATCCAAACAATATTACAATTAATTAAACATTAATTAACCTTGATTACAAATAATGATCAGTATTTGAATGAACTGCAGACTCAACAGACTGGCATTTGTTCAGTTGTCTCTGTGTTTGAGTTCTTCTCCACGTTGCTTCCATGGAGGGCAGCCATGGCCTGGTGGTTAAGGAACCAGCCTTGTGACTGGAAGGTTGCTGGTTCAATTTCCTGAACTGGCAGGACATGACTGAAATACCCTTGAGGAAGGCATGTAATTCCCCAGTTGCATCACGGGTGCTGTGGATGCTCTTGGAACGAGTGCTCACTGCCCCATAGGGTGTGTGTTTCACTGTGTGGATGGGTTAAATGCGGAAGACACGTTTGAAAAGAGCAATGTCACATGACTACATATTTTAAGGGCACAGTACATGAACACAATAAAAAAAAAATAGATCTTAACATTATAAAAAATGTCTTTGACTTTGCTTTACTTTGTAAGCTTGAAAAGAATCTATTTTTACACTTTTATTTTTGAACATTGCGTCATTTCTCTCACAGATATGCCCAAGCCACCTAAAGAAGACATCTACATGTTGCCTGATGAATACAAGATCCTCCCCAGAGGCAAACGGGCTGTTATGTTTCAGACCACTCCAAAGCAGAAGCTGAACGTCGAGACACTGGTGGTGGTAGACCGCAAGATGATGGACAATCACGGCCATGAGAACATTACCACATACGTCCTGACTGTTCTCAACATGGTAAGTCATTCAGTACAAATCTAATGCAAACTGGATTTAATTGTCATAAAGTCTACATTTTTTGTTTTTCAATTAAACTCATGGATGGTGTTTTGTCTCAGGGCTCTTTGGATCACTGAAATCAATCTCAGACACCTGTGATAATTATTTTGTCAGGTGACCCAATTAAAGTAAAACTACTAGGTTGTTCCATGTTGTTAAGCAATATGGGAAGTAATATGAGAAAGAAAAAGGATTTCTGTGCTGCTGAAAAGCATCAAATATTGCAATACCTTGGACAAGGTGTGAAAGCATTAAATATTTCACAAAAACTTTGTCCAAAAAAATGAACAAATAGTTGCACCAGGAAGGAAGTGTCAGATTGCAATGCTATTCAGAATAAAGATAAAGGTTTCCAGGAACAAAAATAATAAAATAAAATTTAGACTGATATGGGCAATCATTTTTGAGCTATACTTACAGAAGTTTTGTCTCTCAGTATGGTGTTGGCTATAATGCAGCATGCCAGACATCTCGGAATGGAGTTGTAGAGGTTACTAATGGTGTCCTGTGGAAATCCATCTCATGCAGCTTGAATATTCCCACTCAGTTCCTGCAGATTTTGTGGTAGGGGTGGAATGTTGATTGCATGTCCAATAGCATCCCACACATTTTAATTTGGGGGATAGGTCTGGTGATGCGACTGGCCATTGCACAGTATCTGGGTCTTAAAGGCTAGTGCTTAAGATGGCAGCAGTATGCAAACGATCATTGTCCTGTTGGAATAACACACTGGAGTGTGAATTCAGAAATGTTAGGGCCACTGGTTGCAGGACCTCATTCATGTAAGTGCCTGTAATGAACACCTAAGGTTATCTGACATTGTATGATGTCCACACTGTCTCCAAACATGGATTCATTGGTTGTCTCCACCAAGATAAAATATGACCCACTGCTGTTCTCAGTGACTTTGTGATATTCTGGCATGACATCTTTGCATTGTTATTGACTGATTTCTTCTGTGCGTGACTGTTTTTTGAACATGAGTGTGAAGCTATAGTCCTAAAATTACTAGAGTGCACTACTGTGTCTGGGAGGGAACTTAATAATATGGTTATGGTTCAGTCTGTTTGCTGATATTTACCACTACATACAATAAACTGATAAAAAAAGTGCTGTTACTACCATGTCTTTTAAATTTGTGTTCCTTTTTTGTTTTCCTGCAGACATTAATTCATTTATGAGCAACCATTTCACTGTTTGATTACAAGCTTTTAAACCTCTAAATGTTCATCTCCATTAAGAATATTAGAAAAAAAATATTACACCGGGTGTGTCCCGTTTGAGTGGTATTGTACATCTGTGACTATATACCCTTGTATCCCCTGTTTCATTCACTCAGTCACAGACCCACAGGTCTAACCATCCATGTGTACATTCCTTAGAGTAATGCAAGACATGCTTGTCTTGGCCTCAGAAATATAATCACTGTAAATGTGAGGTGACTCCATGTGCTTTCGCTTGAAGACCTGAACAATCCTTTGTACCTAATAACCTGTGGGATCCAAAACCAGTCCTGTTTCTAGTAAACACACTGGCACTGCACAAAACTCCTCATCCCGTTGGGACCTAAGGGCTTAAAACATGGAAAAAATATCACATTTCAGGTGGTGGATGTAATCAGTGGTGTGAAGGCTTAGGTGTCCTTAGCACCCCGCATGGCCTGGCTACTCAGAAGACAAAACAAGCAAAGTGAACCAGACCGACACTTATGATACTTGAGCTTCTTAACCCTCTAAACCATACGGTCCTGAGGGTATATCTTTGTTATTGACTGTCATTCTCTCACACTGTCATCTAATGATCTCTGGTCTGCTGAGTCACGTAGAATTTAACTTTTAAGTTATGTCACTTACATTTACATTTACATTTGTGGCATTTAGCAGACGCCCTTATCCAGAGCGACTTACAAAAGTGCTTTGCTGTTTACTTAGAACATCCTTAGCTAGTAGATAAGGCTGGAATCTAGAGATTCCACACATTTAGACCGTGTTGAAACAAGTCTTTATGGAGTTAAGTACTCCTGAAACAGATGAGTCTTCAGTCTGCGTTTGAAGACATTGAGGGACTCGGCTGTTCGGACTCCCAGGGGAAGTTTGTTCCACCATTTTGGTGCCAGAACAGAAAAGAGTCTGGATGCATGTTTACCTTGCATCCTGAGGGATGGTGGGTCAAGCCGAGCTGTACTTGAAGCTCGAAGTGTTCAACAGAAGTGATTAAAGCTGTAACCATTGTTTTATTTGAATCTGACAGATGGTTAATAATGATGTGATTGACTGGTATTGTTTAACAACCAAAACAAAAACAGAATGTATGCATAGAAAATGTTCACTGACCGTTGATTGTGTGTCTACTGTGATATAGGGTCCAGTCTATACCGATGGTTCAGCTGATGTACTTTTGAATGGACCTGGAAGTACACACAGAAATACTACACACAGTTACACATGGTTTGGAAGTTCAAATTCTTTAGCAGAACTTGCTCAATGGAATTTGAAGTGTTTTGATCTACAACAGATTAACAGTTTCTAGAGTTAAAGTGTAATGTGACACACTCTGTCTTACCAGTATAAACCATCTTGAGTCCAGAGGAAATCTGCCAAATGGATTTTACTGGATCCCTCATTTATATAAGAATAAGGCATATTGTAAACAGCTTTACACTTGTAGTATGTTTTGTCATTATCTTTTTTTTAGCAAATTGTTTTAGTCAGTTCTTCCCCTGAATTTTGGAGTATTCATATTTCATCACAGCTGTGCTGTTATTTACAATAACACACAACCTCGAGTGTACTATTGCTTTTTATAACAGTTCAGAAAATAATTAAAGTAAGAAAAGAATTAATAGGCATGAACGTCATGTTTAATATGTTTCAGTGTTGGCATTTCCTTCCACCAAATTGTAGTTCCTTAACTACCAGGTTCTTTCTATGTCACAGCAACTCCACTTACTCGCTGCACAGCTGGCAGCTGCTTCTCCTGCTCCTTAGACAGACCAAGAAATAATTTCCACACTCTCCGTTTTTCTTGTCCGCTTGTCTTTTGTTATTGTGAAATCTTCCTTGAGCTACAGCAAGCCCTGACCAGATTCTCCAGTCTCATTGGGTCTCTGTCTCTGTGTCTGTCTGTATGCCGAGGGTTGTGACTTTAAAATGGGGGGGGGTCCACCTAAGAGGTTGCAGGTGTCCCAAAATCAGAGCGAGTGAATGAGAACCTGCATGTGGAGAAACCCTGGATCTGCCAGTGTTTTATTCTATTTAGTTTTGTTGTGCTCTAGTGCTCAGAGCATTTATGTCACTGAAGGAGCTGCTGCTGTTATTTACTTAGCAGCACTGTTCTCCACTGATGCACTGGAAAGATAATGTTGTGAAAAAAACACTATGAGATAACAGCAGTCTTACACACCACAACAACATTAAAGGAGCAGCATGATACATTTATTTCATAATCTCAAACATAATCCAGTGCAGTTTGCTGAGTGAGTAAAAAACACCATGAAGAGTACAATTGTCTTATGCTTACATTTGTTATCATACTATATTGTACTTCAGCATTTCTCTTTTCAAGTTATGAGGTTTGTTAGTCATATCTCCCAGCCCTACTAATAACATGTAAATTTAGGTATAATAATAATAATAATAATAATAATAATAATAATAATAATAATAATAATAATAATAATAATAATTAATGTCTAATAAGGTCTTAACAAAGTGTTTACTGTGCATTATTGCAATTTAAAATGCAATTATAGGATTTCCACATAACAAATGTCCAATTACATGCTAATGAAGTTTGTAATGAAGCCTAATGAATGAACAACTCTGGTCTTCATAATGTATACCTGTAAAATGTAAACAGCTCTGTTTGAGTTCTCTTCATTCAATTGCCTGTCATTACCCTGGTAATGAATGTTTTTCACAGGGTTGGCATGTTTCTTTGTGCAGGTCTCCACTCTTTTTAAGGACGGAACAATAGGAGGAGATATCAATATAGTGATCATTGGCCTGATACTGCTGCATGAAGACCAGGTGAGGGGATTGTCTTATTGAGTTGACAGAATTATTAGATGCATTACTGCATCATTCCTCTTTACAAAGCCATGAGGGGCAAGAAAACCGGAGCCTGCACTAAAGCAGCTGTGTATTTCAGTTTTTTTTTTTTCTTTACCTTGAGAGACTCATCTCTTTGGCCCATGTAGCCAGACAGCTCTCATTTTACAGTGACAGTTTAATTGGACAAGCAGCATACCTCAGCCAGATGAGTTTGGTGTCTGGGCCAGAAAAGACCGTTACTGATACACCTGCAGTAACACAAATGAAGTCAAAGAATGCAGAAAATTACCTTCATCTCCTATTTTGTCTGCATTATTAGAGCCACTTGCCCTGGCGGGCTTTCATTCACCCTACACAATTAATTGACTGTAGATGTCTGAACTTAAAGAGAGTTAAGAAGAACAGGAGCTAACACAGTCCTTAAATCCACTGTACAATTGGTGTTGAAATCGCTTAAATTAAGGCAATACTTTGCATGGACCTTTTTGCATTGAATTAACTTTTTTTTCAGTAAATGTAACTTATCTAAGCCACTTAAAATGTATCCCAGTGCAATCACCATGTGAAGTCAACTTAATTATTTGTTTTGCATCAACTCAATATGTTTAGTTTGGCTCTACAAACGTTTTGCAATAAATACAACTAAATGAATTCAAAATACAGGACTAAAAATTCAAGTTGTTCTAACATTAGAAATATCCATGCAAACTATTACCTTAATTTTTTGTTGCTTTTGTATTACTTTAAATAGAAGCTTACTTACTAACCACTTAAATAAATATTTAACATTAAGCATATTTTGCTTTGGATAAGAATGACTTTTTAAAGTGTTCTCCTCATCAATCTTCTTTTCTCAGGATGGGCTGGTTATTAGTCACCATGCAGATCACACTCTGAACAGTTTCTGTCAGTGGCAGTCAGGTTTGTCAGGTCGTGAAGGCCATCGTCATGACCACGCTGTTCTCCTCACAGGGCTGGACATTTGTTCATGGAAGAATGAGCCTTGTGATACTCTGGGTAAGGCTCAAAACACCAAGGCTTCTGATTTACTGACTCATGCTTTTCTTCCACAAGTTTGTGTGTGGAGGCACTGTGGTTGGTGCTAAGATTATTGGTTTGTTGACACTCATCACACCTCCAGAAGGCAGTTTTGAACCATGCGAAGATTACAGTAATGAGGTCCTGTAACTAGTGGCCCTACCTTTCTGAACACAAATACTATGGCATAGATGGCCCCATCACCAAAACTGATATGTCGGATGCTATTGGACAAGCTATCCACACTCCACCCCAACTGCAAAATCTACAATCCCCATCACCAGAACTATCCCTGATATGTTGGATGCTATTAAACAAGCCATCCACACTCCACCCCTACCGCAAAATTTGCAGGTACTTCTGACGTTGTGTTAGTCCTTCAGCCATACTCTCTACTTCTGACAGACACTACTTCTGAATGTTTTGCTTATAAATATTGCCCATATCAGTCTAATTTAGACTAATTTTCATGGTAACCTTTATCTTCCTTCTGAATAACACTGCAAACTGACACTTCCTTCTGCAACATATATGTGTGTGCAAGTGAAATCTAGGGTCAGCTTTGCTTGTTGGATGTTCCAAAGATTTTGCATGATCTTTAGCAAATATGGTCCAACAATCCTTCTTTTTCCATACATTACTTGCCACAGTTTATTCAGACCTGTTCTTCAGTCATTTAACTATACATTAACCCATAATACTAAATTCTCAGTAAGTAAAAGTAAGTCTTATCTGTAACCATGTAAATGCCTCTGCTTTGTTTGCCTGTGAGAACCATGTTTGCCCCCCTAGTTCCACTTCATTCACTTCAAAGCCTGTGGTATTCGCTTACCAATAAGTCCCATTTGCCCATTCACCTTGCCTTCAGCCACCAGGCCCTGGTTCAAAGGTACTGGGAACCTGGTGGTTGGGGCTGGGGCTGTGATTAACTTCTCCCGAAATTCTAGACCTAGCAGGTCAGAACCCTCAGAAGTTCAGGGGAGGAGGAACTAATGAGGATCTCACACCAGCCAGAGGTCAGAGAAAGATTAGAGAGCAGTGTTGTGGCCCTCTTAGCACAATATTCTTCATATCTAGGACTGGGATACAGCAGAAAAGTGTGAGTTAGGAATTCTTGGAAGAATAAGAAGTAGACCTGTTCTGCCTTCAGGACAGAAAATGGGCATTCCTTGTCAGAAAAGAGTCTAGTGATGGGAATGTTAGTATTGTAACCATTGAAGTGGGTATTAGCCAGGTTTCCCATAGAAATGTTCTGCTTATAGCTGATTAGATGTAGAGGTAGAATAATCATACAAGTGGTTCTATTCTATTTTTCAGTGATTTCCTTTGTAACATCTGACTTTAAAATGGGATGGGGAACATAAGCATTGCTTAAAACATAAAATGTGTTCTACCCCCTAATACTTCAGTATTATGAAACCAGCCCATGCTCTTCTTGCTCTTGCTTTTCCAGGCCTTTCTGATATGGACCATATTTCCTTGTCAGTATTACATGATTTATGAGCTAAATAACATTATCTTACACACATGTTGTGGGACTTTGCTATTTTTCATAGTTCTGATAAAAAGCAAACAGAGAAATACGTGAAACAGTCTGTGCTCCCTCCACACCTGGCAGAGGCCTGCAGGCCAGATCATGTTGTGCAAGGTGTTCTTCTTTTTATCTGATGAAACACATCAGTGACCTTGTTTTAGCCTGACTTTCTAGGATCAGGTGTAGAGAAGAGGGAAATCAATTGTGATATTCAGAAATTTGTAAAAAATGTTTATAATCTAATCATTCATCTCCAGCGGATGGAATGAAACTGGGCTGATCCCAGTCTTTACTATTATTTGATAACCATTTGGTGTTTTTAATAGTATGGTTTTGTTGGAACAGCACAATGCACTCATGAAAAGTTTCCAGTGCTCTAAATCCACCAGTGAACCCTATAGACCTCCATAAGGAGCTTAATACCCAGGTTTCACCCCTCTAAGTATCATCCCCATTCTTGTATGCCTGTTATTTTAACTCTGCCCCTTGTCATCTCTATCACTGTGTTGTCCATAACTCCCTTGCTTCTCATTCTTTAATGCCACACATTTTCATTGTGTCCATGTTTTGTTCTGCACTTTTTCTGTTCTTCCTGTTACTCTTTGTGACTGTTTATATCTTACATCAACATGTGATTTTTGTGATTGGATCATGTTCAGATTACATCTGACTGCATGAAAAGCCAGGTGTAAACACACTCAGACCACATTGTGATCAAATTGCAGAAAGATAATTAGAACCACATTCAGAGCTGGTCAGAGACATATCTTGACCACAGTGATCACAAGTATAATTGAATCTTTTTTTATGTCCACATACAGTTGTGTAGGTTCTGATTGTTTCCTCTAATTCAAATGTTTGACTTATTTTTTTACCCAGACTCAACGACTGTTTAATGACAGTAGTGGCAGAAGTCACAGCACCAAGACTTGTCCAATGAAGATTCTTGCCTCTTGTTGCCCCTTGCACCCCCACAGTGGGAAAACCCTTGATTGACTATTTTTTTTTACTAGTTTAAATCTGCTACCAGAGGAGTTATTCCTCATACATTCTCATGTATTTGTATTGGTCTAATAATCTCAAAAACCTGGCATAATATAAAGATCATTTGATAGATTGACAGATACAGTGGCATGCAAAGGTATGAAGATGAAATTATCTCGAAAAGGCAAATTAAAGATGACATATTCTCTTTGTATTTTTAGCTAAAACAATATTACAGCTTGTAAACAAATCTCTAGAACAGATAAACAGGAACCTGTTTGCAGCATACCTAATGCCAGGCATAAAGTCCCCATCATTAAACTGGGAAGCAATGGAACTGTGTTTCTGGACAGATGGTGCTCCATCCAATACTTTTGGAAGTTGGGGAACTTTACAGTGATGCTCCAATAGAAAGCCCATTCTGGACAGTCAAGACAAATGACCAGATGTCCTTTCTTTACATTGACTTTTATCATAATACATAAATATGCTCTTCCGAAAGGGCTCCCAAAACATCTGTCCATATAAAAAACCTGAAGAAATTGCTTGAGTAACACAACGTTTTGGCTTTTCCAGTATGTTGTAATTTGTTGGGCAGAAGCACTGATGAAAATGTACTGAGTGCTGTGTTTCTCTCTTCAGGCTTTGCCCCCATCAGTGGCATGTGCAGCAAGTACCGTAGCTGCACTGTCAATGAAGACACTGGCCTGGGCTTAGCTTTCACCATTGCTCATGAGTCTGGCCACAAGTATGTGCTGCTCTTATTTTCAGAACATCACAATCAGCTGTGTTTACTGTCATTGTCCTTATCATTATCAGAGAAGTTGTCCTGCAGGGGTTTGGTCCAAACTTTAAAGGAATACTGAAGAATTTTGTACAGCTTTTTTAGTCTCTGTTACATATGTAGCTTGAGGATAATCAGCATGACAAACAGAAGCAACATCCTACTGACTTTTTGAGTCATTTTTTAGTCATTTTTTTCAGAGTACAGGGAAGGAAAATGATTGTATTAATCAATCTTATAATCACCACCTTCAGATATCACAGATACTATTAGGCTGAGAAAACATTATATCAAAATATTGTATTATTATATTACTTGCTAATACTGGACCTGTTATGGCTAGTAAATATCTGTAGATCCCACTCATATCAGATTATTTGGACTGGAAATGAAAATGACTTTATAATAGGTAATTCACTAATTAGAATACTGATATAACAGAAGACTGCAACATACTAACTCTTTGAATGTTTTTGATGGATTAAGGCAATCCCTAGGCATTCATTTGTGTCCAGTAAACATTTTCATTTAACATGTGGCTTAAAGTATTCAGTCCAGCAAATATTTCATTATATAGAGTTCATAGTACAGTATATTGATCATATCCCTGAAATGATAGTGAGATAATGAGAGTTTTTAATGACTGACATTTTAATTTATTGATTTATATTTTGCTCTCAGTTTTGGAATGGTCCATGATGGAGAGGGAAATGTGTGTAAGAAGTCTGTTGGTAACATCATGTCCCCCACATTGGCTGGTCATAATGGTCTGTTCTCTTGGTCATCCTGCAGCAGACAGTACCTCAGTCGCTTCCTCAGGTTGGTGCCAGTTTATTCTCAAATGTCCATCTTAAACACTTGTCTCTCAGTTCTCATGTTTGTGCATGTTTTCTGTAACTGCTTTCAAGCTTATAGTTAAAAGTATAAACGGGCCCTAAACTGAATATTTTCCATGGTGGAATGATGTGCGTTCACTGAACAGACAAAGACAAGGGAGGTGGACTTACATGCAGGGGTTTTGGATTATTTAATAATAAAGAATCAAACAGAATGCAAAAAAAAAAACCAGACCGACATGAGCTTTTTAGTAACATAACAACAAGCGAACTGACCTGACCTCTAGGGAAACTGACAAGCAAACAAACCACTTGAAAACATACAGAAAAACAAAAGGACTGATAAAGCCCGACTAATACAGAGGGTCTTAAATAAAGGACAACATAACACCCATCTGGGACTGGATAACAAATGGGCAGGGTTACAAAAGGCATAAAGTTATAGGTGAAACATTCCCTTTAGCAAAACATTTTTTATTTTCATCTTTACATTTTCAAAATAGCAAAAAAGGGCCCAAAGCTAGATCCTAACCTGAACATTAGTATCTAGTTGCACTTCTCTTTGGAAAGTATCACAGCTTGTAAATGCTTTTTGTAGCCAGCCAAGTCTTTCAGATGTTGTTTGAGGGATTTGTGTCCAGTGTTCCTTGCAAATGTCTTCCAGTTCTGTGAGATTCCTTTGCCATCTTGCATGGACTGGTCTTTTGAGGTCTATCCACAGATTTTCAATACTATTCCTCTTACAAGGGGCTCTGAGGACCAGAGTAAAACCTTTAGCTTGCACCTTTTGAGGCAATATATTGTGGTTTTTAGGAATGTTATCCATTTGTAGAAGCCAAAATCAGCTTTTTTACTGATAGTGTTATGCTTCCAGAATTTGCTGGCATTTCATTAAATCCATTCTTCTCTGAAGAATTTGCTGATTTGCTGTTCTATCAATCCTGTGAGCAACTATCTCTGAAAATATTGAGGTCCCAGATCTTGATCTTCACTGTTCCTTTTAACAGCCATTTCTTAATAACCTTTCAGCCTGAGGAAATGGCACTATGACAATGCTTTTCTATCATGGTATAGAAAAATACCTCCTGCTTTGAAAAGATATCCTGCTTTGTGGATCTCAACCATTTTCATTTCCAGGGTGCTAGGCAGCGGCTTAGAAGAACCCATGGCTGCTGCTTTTGGGACAAGGTTAGAGGAGTCTGGGTATTTATAAAGCCTTGAAATCACCTGTCCTTTCCTAATAATGATTGTAAACAAGCCATAACTCTAAAAAGCCCTAAAAGCCCATTCTGCTTGTTTTGCAATTGTGATGCGACCATCCAGCTATATATCCACCAGTAGAGTAACTAATCCAGAGACCAACATAACCATAGACACCCTTAAGAAAGACTACCCACCAGTCACATGCTACCTCTATTAGCGGCCCACGGCAGGAACAAACAGTCTTGTACTCGAAAACTGTCTGCTCAAATTAACAGCTCTGCCCTTTACACAGAATCCTCTCAACCATCTATCATCCATTCGGGTTCACACGCTGGGGTGCCCAGTGTCTAGACACAGCCTCATCCTTTTTAAGTGCTATTCATGGGGGTGTTGCATGGAAATAGAGCCAAAATGGCTGCTGTTCTGACATGCAGGATCGGCAGCTCTGGACAGTCTCAGGTTTCATCCGAGTCTGTGTGTAACTTGACCAAGCCTGCACCGTCGGCCCTAAATTAACCTGCTGGTGAAATGAAATGCAAAATATCCACTTCCTCACTGATGGGACTGATTTAGTGAGGCTTTCATTAGTTCATACAAACGCCATGACCTCACCCTTGTTAGAGCTTGTCAGATCTATGTGCAGTTAGGTAACTTAGCTGAGAAAACTGGGCTCAGCATGATTTGTAGCCATTCAGTGCAGAGCCATGTCCATGTGAAAAAGGCACAGTTATAATTACTCTATGTGCTCAGAACTGTCTGGCTCCTCATCAGTGACTTGTGTACACTTGTACCGGCACTGCACGCTCTACCATATTGGTATCATGTCTGTGTTTCCACTGTGTTCTGAATTATCCACCTCCTAAATAGTATAAGGTCAACAGTGATACTGAGGTCAGAAACTGGCCAATAATGAATAGACTAATGGTTGATGTAATTATACATATATACTAGTACAGTATAATAGGTGGACTTTGTAACCTGTTTACTCAGGTTGGGAAGAGGAAGAGCACTGACACCACTGACACCACTCACTGTACTCAGGGGCATAAAACTGATTGTAGTTCTCCATTAGTACAGTGCTAAGTGCATTTTAAAGGGACACACTTGTGTCAAGCTGCATCTAGTTAATTTCAAACAGGCTTGTTTACATGAATTCCAATGTTATTTAGCTTTATAATGCATCTATAAAACAACTTCCTTGACATGTTTTCTGACAAGTGTGATTCATGCTTGCAGATAAATAATAAAATTGGAGGAAAGAGGATTTTGCTTCAACCACTAATGTCGGTGTTGAAATATTAGATTATTAACAGGAAGTTAACCCTTATTTATGTGAATATTGACATATCCAGTGATAGGAAATGGTGCAATATAACGAGATTTTGTGCATTACTTGGTTATGAAAGCAAATGGAAAAATAAATTGTAATAGGTCTAATATTACTACAAGTAATATTGCAGGGTTTACCCAAATACAAATTGGATTACACATCAACAGCCAGTTCTCACAAGCATTTCCTGCCTGCTTCACCAAAATAATGCTCAAAACAAGCAAAACATTGCAGTTTCTGGTATTCTGGGCCTGGAGCAGAAACAATAATGGGGCTATTCTCCTTTTACAGATGTCAGATGAGCATTTTTTAATTTTATGGTGAAATGCTACACAATGGTGCTTTAAATGAACAGCATAATGGTGGTTCATAATAAGACAAGGGCTTCTAATAAAGAGGAGCATATTTTTTAATAGGGCTGGGAAATATATCTTTTTTTGATTATAATTTTGTTGTGATTTGACATGTGTTTCTGAACATATCATGCACTGGCCTTTGTTACAAGTTGAATAAAACCTAAGCACAAACAGAAGAGTGAAGAAACTTATTACATCTGATTTATGAAACTGTCCTTTGTCATTAAAAGGAGTGCAAATTTGAGTGCACATGGTGATCATCCTCTGTGTATGGGACCAAAGTGCCTACACACAACTTTCTCATTTAAATATCATTCACAGATGCCTCATTTCAAATACCCTGTTTCATGTCAATGTTTTGGCAGTGAGCCAATAACAGGAAAGAAATCAACAGCTCATGAGCCAGTGCTTGTCCTCATAGGCATAATTCAGGGCTGAGTAGTGAAAGAAGTGAATGAATGAAAGGATAGGGTAGTGCAGTGTGTCAAATGTTACTTAGCATCTTTGATGGTTCTTTATTGTCTGTTCAAACTCATCAGAATATCTGAAAATATAATGAGTATCAGTACTGATGAGCATTATGGCCATATTGGCAGGCATTGGAATTTAAATTGAATGCATTTGAGTTGTGTCTTAATGGGTGGACACTGCCAGTTTAACCCAGGGCATGGGTGTTCAAGCTGCTTAGAGAACTACACAAAAATAAATCTAAACAGGATGCATCATATAGACACGCATCCACTGCACAATCCATCTTTCATCTATCTCTCTTCCAAAAGAAAAGCAGGAAGCCTAGAAAGAGAAGAGCCTCTCAACTGACTGTGCTCCTGCTGTATGATTCGCCAGCACTTTAGTGTATCTTTAATGTGGGAAGCAGCTGAAAGGAGGTGATAGAGCAGTGCACGGATGCGCAGCTCTGTCAGATCCAGCTCCAGATGCGGCTGAGTCTGGGCTAATTGGAAGCAGATAAGGAGTTGCACTCAGAAGAATGGATTCATAAATCAGACAGGTTTCCGGAGGATGGAAGCAGAGTAGCTAGGCCTGTGTGCATGCAGCAGTTTTCTCACACTCAGAGCATGTGCAGAACAGAGTGGCATTTCACTGCATTGCCCAGTCTGATGCTGTCTGTCATACTGCTGCCTCTTAAAATAGAAAAAAGGGCTGACAAAATGAATGCTTCATAATGGGTGCTAATGCTAATAATTGTTTTTATTGTAAGTATACACATCATGTCAGACAAAAACTACATAAGCAAGTTTATCTGAAGTTGATCAACCATAACATTATGATCACCTCATTATGATCAGTCACTGTCTATTTTATCAGCTTCTCTTATCATACAGGAGCACTTTGTAGTTCTGTAATTACAGAATCTGTGTCTCTGCGTACTTTTTTAACATCCTTTCACTCTGAACGTCAATGGCCAGGACCCCACAGGACAACAATAGAGCAGGTATTATGTGGGTGGTGGGTCATTCTCAGCACTGCAGTGACACTGACGGGGTGGTGTGTTAGTGTGTCTTGCGTTGGTATGAGTAGATCAGACATCAGTGCTGCTGTAATGTTTAAACCTCACAGAAATATCAAGCCAATACCATCCTGTGAGCACTAATGAAAGATTAGAGGATGACCAACACAAACTGTGCAAAACTGAATTTTGAACTGTAGTGGATTGAAAGTCCCTAAAAAGGAAGGTTTTTTTTTAATTAATGACAGATACTATTACAGTACTAAACAACATTACTGTTCACTACCTCAGTACATTTCAGTATTTGTTATGCATTATATGAAGCTGAAAATAATCTCACATTTCGCACACTTGCACATTTACATACATCAGTTGCCCTTTTTTTGTCTGGTTTTCCTACAGGATATTTGTGTCCTGAAAAAGTACAAAAACATGAACATCACACACAGACCCCCCCTCACCCCCAACACACACACCCCACATACACACACACACACATACACACACACACACATACACACACCTTGGCCCTATATCCCAGTCAGATATTCTGTTAAACTCATCAGATCTCTGCCAATACAATCCAGCATTTCTGATCATGTAAAACATACCATATTAAAAGCCATAAAGTGTTTCCTCATGATCCCCTGCTATCATGTGACGCTACAAGACCCAACAGCCAGCCCTCTCCCAGCAGCACTCAATGACATATATCATAATGAACTGTCAGAACAGCTTTGGGAGAAAAATTGCTAGCCCCATAGTGAAGTACTGGAGGGATTGTTTTGTTTCTATGGCCACTGCCCCCCACTGTTACATGGGAAATGCAGTTTTTATAATGTGATAGTGACGAGTAGCGGTTGTCCTCTCTGTATCCAGCACAGCACAGGCCACCTGCCTGTCAGACGAACCCAAAGCAGTAGAGGAGTACAAATACCCAGAGAAACTTCCCGGGGAGCTGTATGACACAGACACACAGTGCAAGTGGCAGTTTGGGGAGAAGGCCAAGCTCTGCACTCTTGACTTCAAAAAGGCAAGGATCAACTCTTTTCTCTATGCACATGATCTACGCTTAGTGTATACTCACTCATTGTCCACTTTGTTACAAAGGTATGTGTTTTCAGAGGTGCTGTTCTGATTATTTGTTAATAATCCATAGAGAGAACTGTTTATGGTTTAATTCATAATCCTTATAAACCTTATACTCAAAAACCACAATACCATAAATTTTAGTCTCAAATCATAAATGCAGTTTCAGATCCCTAATGGTCAAGCTGAATGACAGTACCAGGAACATGAAGAAGAATCACTGAGAGGAACTCAGAGGAGGAACCCAAAGTGGTCCCTTTCAAAGTGCACCACATTTTGGAATTACAATACAATGTAAAGAAAAGAAAGATAACCAACTTACCATGTGTGTTGTACACAGATTTGGCCTTCGTCTTTAACCCATTCATGCTATGAACACACACACACACACACACACACACACACACCCACACACACACACACACACACACACAGTAATAAAGTAAGCACACATGCATAGAGAGGTGGGCCTTCAGAGTGGTGCCTTGGAAGCAGAGAGCTTTGAGGGCCACAGTGGCCCAAACGTGGCAGCTTGGCAAACTCGGATATCAAACCACAACACTGTCATCAATAACCCAGCTGGTCAATTCTGCTTTCATAAGATATTAACAGTCCTTTAGAGAAGTATTACCAATAGAATGTGACTCTCTGGAGCATATAAATATGAACCTATTGGTATCATGCCTAATGCTTCAAAATCAAATTAAAAGCCTTCACTTGACAGTTACTCTAACAAACAGGACTTATTCTTTTAAATATCTACCAGAGATTTTGGAATAAGCAATGAATGAACAGATATCCCAAAACTCCATATGTACAGTGTGCAGAAATCAGGTGAGGATGACCTGGAGAGCGGTTCCAGATTGTAGGACTGTGTGATTCTGGGAGCTGGAATTTTTGACACGACTGAGTCTGCCAGAGGACAATGAATTGTAACACAAACAACTGTTAGAAATCCTACATCTGACATGTGATGAAATCTCTGATTAAACAAATAGAGAAAATTCAGTGCAAAGGAATATCTGTACTTCTATATGTTGAATATAAAAACACAGTAGAACACAGAAAGTTCCATTCCATATGCTGCTACATTGTACTCTGGCCATCCAGGTGATGAATGATAGTTGACATTAGGTAAATAGCCCCCATCTTTAACAGTGAGAATCAACATCTGGGGGGTTTGGGGGGGGGGAGAGAGAGAGAAAGCGAGAGCGAGAGCGAGAGAGAGAGAGAGAGAGAGAGAGAGAGAGAGAGAGAGAGAGAGAGAGAGATATCACTTGATCATTCACTCTATTCTTTGCGGGAGGTGATGTTAATACCGAATACAGGTACCTATCTGACTATCTTAGCACAGAATCACAGTGTGTAATGCTTAATGCAGCCTGATTCCGGTATCTATCATGCTTGCATTGTTCACATCTGCATTATTGGATGCTATTTTTATACAACATTCTGAGCACAGATGGGGAGGATGGCAGCAGCTTGCCAAAGTGATCACAACTAACTAATTTAACTCTGAGAGAGAGAGCAAGACAGAGAGAAAGGGAGAGAAAGTAAGAGTACAGAATGTAATTACCTAATTCATTTTGTTGTATTTATATGATGATGTTCTGACATTTTACCATTTATTTTATTCATTGCATTCATTCATTGAAAGTGTAATGTTTTTATCTTATCACCTCTAACAAATGTGACACTTAAGTTTTAATATGTATGTTTAATTTCCTATTCACACACACACACACACACACACACACACACACACACACACACACACACACACACACACACACACACACACATATACATTTGCATATATCCAGTTCATTTTTATTGAACCCAAAAGAAGCATTTGATTGTGAATTCAGAGCTATTTCATAGAGCACAGGATTCATGTTGAACCACTATCTGATGCAGTTCAGAAGAGATATGCTTTTCCTATTTTTAATCCTCTTAGTCATCCTTTATAGTTTCCTCAGCTTTCTCCTCGCAGGCACTTTAAGTGTCTGTTGGAAGAAGCTGTGTATAAAACAAAAGTGGTTGAGGCTGTTAAAACAATCTTACCTGATTTAAGGTTGTTCTTGGATAGTTTTTTATATATAATATAATATTAAAAAATACAGGAATTTTCACTAGATTTCACCAGAATTCGCTCAAAATCAGAGATCCAGAGTGTCAGAGGATGTTATTATTGCACTCCCCATGTAAGATTAAATCTTTTAGCTTTTGTAATTAATTGCCTGTTTTATGTGCTAATTTTGTTCTCTGGAGATGGCCTTAAACCATTCTGTGTTGTAACATGATTGGTTGGCGATGTCTCCTCCAGGATATCTGTAAAGCCCTATGAGCACCGGTCGGCCGTAAATGTGAGACCAAGTTCATGCCAGCTGCAGAGGGCTCTGTGTGCGGGCCAGAGATGGTGAGGCACAGTCACAAGACCAGCCATTCACCTGTGGTCATTGAAAAGCCTTGTTTTCATTCCCACTGCATGAGCAATCAGCTACAATGATATTTAAGAGACTGATTTGAGGTCCCTGTCTCAGCACACTGCACCTTATGACACCTCTATCTGCAGTCACACACTTCACTCAAAGCTTTCATAACAGGAAAAGCATGAAAGTGGGAGTTTTACAGGACTCAGTTTGAGATCTAGTGCCCTTTCATGAACTGCAGTATATCAGCTACTGGGATTATAGGCGATATAGTAGAGGTTAGGTGAGAGATAGAGGTCTGATTCGGCCCTTTGTGTAACTTGCCTGTTTCTGCCCCACAGAGCTGATGCTAAGAGCTGGATGTGAAATAGTTATATAGTGCTCTATAGTTCTGCAGAGCTGTGGCTTACTTTTAGTGTTTAAATGTAGATTTTTAAGATTTGTTGATTTCAGTTCCAGCTACACAAAACAAAATAAGGCTTCCACAGATTAGAGCAGGTGCCAGCCGTGTAGTGAAACGGCTGCGCAGAAATTATGTTTATACCATGATAAATAAGATGTATTGATAGTCTAGGTCCAAGCCCCATTCCCATTCAAACACAGTATTTAAAACTGTGGAACATTGATAATTGTGTAATAATTACTCATCTATATGCATCAGTGCATATTCATAATATTCATATGTATTAAAATGAAAATCTGCATCCTGAAGTTCAGCCCACTTGCTCACTTGAGTGTCTTGATCTGATAAATTGTTACAGTGTAGTATTGGCCTCCCAGAATTCCTTTCCTATGACTCAGGGTACAAGTACCTGTGTATGTGGTGACCTCATGCTAAAGGAGTGGGCCAACTATGTTAGGGGACTTTCTTTAGGACATAAAGACACAGGTTCAGTTCTGGGAGGAATCATTACTTCCTCCACTGTCTATACCGGCTGTATTTTTTAAATGCACAGTTAAAAAAATGTGAGCAGGCTTTGTGTGTGTGTGTGTGTGTGTGTGTGTGTGGTGTGTGTGTGTGTTTGCCCTTTGACTGCCCCTAGTTTAGGGTTTGGTTTGAGGATGTATTGGATATGAAGGCTTAATCTGGTCCACTCGCACTGAGAGCCAATTATGCAGCTCCAGGAATCCCAGCCATGCACTCTTTGGAAATCCCAGCTATGGAGCACCATGTGGACACAATCCCAAAAGAGCTGTTATCCAGACTTTAATGTTAATGTGAATTCTAGTCCTGAGTAGGGCTGTGTATTGCTAAGAGCCTAACAATACAGGTTATGATTCAATATATTGCAATGTATTGTAATACTGCTAGATTATACTTTGCAATTATTTTCAAGTAAAATTTTAGAAAACAATGGTTTCTGAAGCAAGAGTACAGCACTGTACAGCAAGTTATAGGTCCAAACCATTGGTTGGTTTGGCAATCTTTGCTTGTAAACTTAATTAAAACCAATACAGTGCTTTTATGAATCAGTACAGTTTTGCTAACCATAATAATGTGGTACTTTAATATAGGCCAGGGAAATATATTGTAAATATCAATATATCAAGATATAGATTGTATAATATATAAAAAATGTTGCATTATCGCATGTGTTATGCAGGTTACCGTATGTGTACTATTCAATTCCAAAAAAGAATGTGAGTCAGTTTTTGTGTAAATTGTTTGGTTTTTAAAGGCATGGCACTCTACAGAGTACAATCCTGTTTAAATCATGCTGTGAAAACATTTGTTAACATTTAATTAGCTTCTATTTAAATATACAGCATACTGTGTTTTTAGTGTTACAGTTAAATACTGATACTTTAAACATTATAGTTTATTAATATCATATCAAATCATATAATATAGTGGTATTTCTCTTAAATATGTTGAGATATGAGTATAGTCATATTGCCCAGCCCTACTTTGATATATCAGTGTTTTGTTACATCCCTAGCATAAGAATGGTAATATTGTCAACAACACCAGAGGTCATATTGTTGCTGTCCAAAGAAAAACATTTAAAACAGTTAACAAACAGTTAAAGTGTAGTGCCTTGTGTGTGTGCGTGCTTTATGCTCAGTGATACTTATCAGCCTCTCTACCCTGTACACCAATAAGAAGGGACCTCTGTAGGACCACTTCTGACCAGATATTATTTGGGTAGCAGACTATTTTTAACACTGTAACTGTAACATGATAGCATGTGTATCACTGGTGCAGACGATTCAGGTACAGAGAGGTTTCTGGTGTGTTTACACAGGGAGGACTATATTTAATAATTACAGTTATGTTTATTCCATTTATCTTATCCAGAGTCACTTAGATTTGAATCATGTTAAACAAGTAGGCATATATATCATTAGGAGTTGTGCATAAGGACACTTACTGGTGGTGTGGTGTTCTTGCCCAGAGAATTAAATCCTAGTTTGCCTTGGGGAAGACAACTGCTTGTTTTTACCTACCACACTACATCATGCATATGCTGTGTATGATGCATAATGCATTATGTATTATATATTTTATATATTTGTGCCATACAAATACATATAAATGCATAAAAATGCCTGACATATTGGTCTTCTCTTGCAGTGGTGCCGTCGTGGGCAATGCGTGAAGCAGGGAGATGATGGTCCACGCCCAGTGCACGGTCAGTGGTCCTCATGGTCCAACTGGTCCGATTGCTCCAGGACCTGCGAGAGCGGAGTGACCTACAGAGAGAGACACTGCAACAACCCCAGGTGTGTCCTGACTTACGATCTGCACAAAACTAAAAAATAAAATCCCTGTGTGTGTGTGTGTGTGTGTGTGTGTGTGTGTGTGTGTGTGTGTGTGTGTGTTCTTTAAATTTTCTCTCTTCCCCTGACACCCAGGCCAGCCTATGGGGGAAGCTTCTGTGAGGGCCCATCCCGCTCTTACAAGCTGTGTAACACTGAGGACTGTCCGCAGAATGCTGTGGACTTTAGAGATGCCCAGTGTGCAGAGTTCAACAGCAAACCCTTCCGTGGCTGGTATTACAGCTGGAAACCCTACACACGAGTAGATGGTGGGTGGCCTTGGTTCCAACTGGACAGAGACGCAAATACACACCACATGGAGATAAAAAGCAGCCTTTATATTTTGTAAGCAGGGACAGCACTTAAGGAATATCACAAACCCTTAGAAGAAAATCTGAATTTATTTTTAGAATGTGTGCACATGCTTCCAATAGCAGCGAGGGACTGCAAAAGCTGTGTCATATAAATAAGCCATGAAATACAATAAGTCTTTGAGTATAAAACGTTTTGGCAACGACTGAACTCTAGAAACTCTTCACAGAGATCGCTTTGGTAAAAAGGGCCTCAGTGAACACTGCTCTCTACGCACAAGCACGGTATAACAGGGTGGTTTCTGTTAGCCACAACTAAAAGATCACAACAACTAGTTGTGTATAACCATGAGTAACTGTAGGCATAACTGTGTGTATATAGTTGCTGTCAATCAAATATCAAAAATGTCAACTTTACAGGAAACGAAAAAAAAAAAAACATCTCAAGAACAAATAAGGGTAGGAGGGTGGCAGATTCAGAAATGAAGAATGAGAAAAATGGAGATACAAGTGAAGATATATACCTGATCAAGGCAAGGGCTTCTATAAATATATACATATATGTGCTTTCCCAGATCAGGATGTGTGTAAGCTCTACTGCTTTGCCGAAGGCTACGATTTCTTCTTTGCACTCTCCAGCAAAGTCCGGGATGGAACACGCTGTACCCAAGACAGCTCCAATGTGTGTATCGATGGCATGTGTGAGGTAATGCTCTTTCTCTTAAGCACACGTTACAATGTTATACACTGCAATGTTATAATAATCAGACCTAATAATCTTATGTATTGCTTAAAGCGGCCTCACCATTCTGCATGCTATGTTGTTTTGTCTGTCACGTATTGTTCTAATGTGGGTGTCCAGTTGTTTGTTTCATTATTCCTGTTGGGTGTGTGCTCTATGGACAAAAGTGTTAGGACACCTGCTCATTCATTGTTTCTTCCGAAAGCAAGGGTACTAGAGTTTAGCACCCCACCTCATCCCAGAACTACTGGATAGAGCACCATCATTCCAGAGAACACAGTTCCACTACTTCACAGCTCAAGGCTGGGGGATGTATGTCTAGCCCACATCTGGCATTAAGCATTGTGCAAACAGTTTGTGTGTGTGCATTTGACCATCTGTGTTAGCAATGGGAGCATTCATTAAAAAGGGTGTCTGCAAACATATGGACATATGTTATATTTTGTTTCATGTGGTGTGTCGATACCTGACCCTCACAATGTGTTAAGAGTCTTATTGTGTATTTTGTGTCCTCTTGTGTGTGTGCAATGCATTCTGAAGTGCATTTTATTTTCTATACTGGTGTCCTGTGTGGTGTGTTATGTATCTTGTAATGTACTATTTTGAACTGCAGTTAGAGAAGTGGTGTGCTTTCTTTGTCCTATGTTGAGTATTTGATGTCCTTTGGTGTGTGTTACATGCCATGTGGTTTGTTATGGATCTTGCTGTGTGCATTATGCAGCCCATAAGGTAAACGATGGGTCCAGTTGTGTGTGTGTTATGGATTCTTTGGTATGTATTATAGGTCATATGTGGTGTATTACATTTACTGTGGTGTGTTGTGCTTATAGTGGGGGTGTTATGTTTCTTTTGTGATGTGTGCTCTGTAGTGTGTTATAAGTCGAGTGATATGTTTCATGTCTTCTGGTGTATTATGGGTCATGTGGTGTGTGTTAAATGTCTTATAGTTGGGTTTTGTCATGTGTTGTGTAATGTGTTATCTGTTATGGCTCTTCTGTCATGTTTACATGTCTCGCTTCTTTCTCTTGGATCTGTGTGCAGTAGTGCCGAACGTGTCCCTTAGCAGCAGAGTTGGTGCCACTAAACAGTTACCTGTTAACTCAATCTGTACTTGTGTTTTTGTGTTTAATGTCATCAGTCAGACCCTAAATACTGTTCAGTTTTTGTCAAGCCTAGTACAGTCCAAATGGATTCTGCACCATGTAATCAAGGATATACTGGGAAGTGCCTTGTCTAGACGTGGGACATCCAAATATCCCGCAGTGCTTTTTATGCCACAGTATCTGTTCCAGTTGCAGAATGATGATACAGCTTGCTGCTGTCCTCAGGAGTGCTTGTGAGTCTTGCTTGTGGCACTACTATGAATGTTAGTCAAAACTTGGTGCTCACGATTGAGAATCTTTTCAGGACTTCTAAAGAGAAAGATGCAAGTGAAGAAAAAGACAAAGAAGAAGAAGAATGAACAAACAAACAAGAAGGAGGAGGAGGAAAAAAGGAGAGGAAGAAGAATGAGAATGAATAGATGAAGGAGATGGGAAGATAAGAAGGAGTAGAAGAAGAAAAAGGGGAGGGAGGAAGAGAAAAAGATGGAGAATAAGGAACAGAAATAACTAGAGGGAGAAGAAGACTGAGAAGAAGAAGAACAAGAAGAAGGAGGAGGAGGAGGAAGAGGAGGAGTGGAATGAGGAGATGGAGAAGGAGAAGACTGAGGAGAAGAAGGGGTAGAGATGGAGAAGGGGGAGTAGGAGGAGTTGATGGAGAAGAACATGGAGAAAGAGATGAAGGAGTAGAAGATGGAGATGGAGATGAAGGAGTAGAAGATGGAGATGGAGATGAAGGAGTAGAAGATGGAGATGGAGAAAGAGAAGAAGGGGAAGGGAAGTGTCTTTCATCTCAGTGTTTAGTGACTGTGCCTCTGTGTGCAATGTAATATGCACTTGAGCTCTGGCCAATCACTAATCTGTCCTGAATCCAGAAACAAAAGCTCCCTTTGGAGGACTCTGGATGCAAATCAATTTCATGCCTCATATGTTTGCCCAGAGACAGCCAGCTCCAGTTCCATCTAATTGAATTTTACTGTGAGTGCTGTTTTTCAACACTGAACTATTTGACACAGCCTGCGTTTGTATAATAAATGGATGAGAAAATATTTTGACGTAAAATTTGGTATATTGCAGTGGAGCGGGAAAATGTTGTCTCAGTGTATGAGATTAGCATAAACAGTTGCTGTGACTGACGGAAGCGTCAGTATCATTGGTATCGCCCTTTTAGTCACAAAAAGAATTTAGAGAATTGTGCAGGATTTGATTTGAGCTGCTATGTAAATAATACTAGTGTTCTTTTTAGGTGAAGTATGACATCATACCATCATAGTTATGATTTATACTAATATTTGATTTGTGTTTTTTTTCTTGTCTTTCATAATAGTCAATGTTTAGGTTCTCTGTTTCTCCATTTCTCAAAACTACAGCAATGTCAATGTTTACTCGTACAATTGTCCTCAGAGCACTATGATGAGTTGTGTATTGTGTGCTCTTTCATTCACCTTATGTCAGTGTACTTGTACAGTACAACATAATTATCATTTTGCATATCCCAGCTTAGAAAGCCAAGGACAGAGTGCAGGGTCAGCCATGCTACTTTGTCCCCATGAGAAATCTTTAAAGGCTCTGATTAACATTGGCAGCTTAGCAGACCTTAGCAACCTTGTGTACAATAACCTGGCACTATTACATTGTGTTATTTATCCTTTTGGGTGTTTATTGTCCATTGTGGTGTTTCAGGAGACCTGTTGTGTAGTTCTGTACGCTCTTAAAAATCAAGGTGGTTCTTTGAGAGATGCCATAGGTGCCCGAGAACCATTTTGGGCTCAATAAATAACCAGGAGCAAAGACACGTGAGTGTGAAGAACCAGTTAAAGAGCTAAATAAACCTCACTTGATGTATTGATTGTTAACCAAAGATTCTTCATGTTCTCACATCTCTGTTACAAAAATGATTCTTCTGTGGCATCACTTGAAGAACCTTTTGAAGCAGTGAAGTGTGTTCAATGGCGGCTTGTTATGGGTTGTGCTGTGTTTGTTATGTGGCCTGTGGTGAAAATTATTGGTCCAGTGGTGTGTGTTATGGGCTCTATGGGATGTGTTAGGTCATGTGATGTATATATCAGGTGATGTATGTCAGATATGCCCTGTGGGATTAGTTGTTATGGTTATGCAGGTTGTGTTATGTTGGGTGTCCTATAGTGTATGTTGAGATGGTGTGTAGTGTGTTATGGTGAGCTGTGTGGTGGATCAATCTCAACCTAGCACTGACACTGATATGTGTAAAAAAAAAACTACTATTAACACACTATATGAACAAATTACATATTGGGTGTAGAGAGGTACTGCACTGAATAGGATATCTAGAGCAGATCAAGCTATTGATACTGTGCCTAATGCCAGATGTGGGCATGCGTGCCAGATGTAGCATTAAGCTGTGGAGCAGTGGAACTGCATTTTCTGGAATGATGGGGCTCGATTCATACTTTTGGAATGAGTTGGGGAGATAGATATGAGGTGGGATGGTAATCATCCAACATCCTGACTAGTCCTAATCAAATTGTTTTGCCCCCAATCCAATCTAAGTGTCTTAATGCTGAGTGTCAGCCAATATCGATCCAGCCTTTGTCTTTGTATTAATAATACAGCCCCATAGTTTAGACAATACGTGTTTCTAATTAATACTGAAGTAAGATCACTTTATTTTTAGTAACAGTTCATATAATGAGACATTATGGACTTTATTCAATTTAGTAGCAATGTTTTTTTAATATTATGTTATAGTATCTTCCAGTCCAATCTACTCAACCTCCTTGACAATTCAGCTCCCAATGCCTTTAACACACCACAGTCAAATCTGGGTTGAAGAACGTTGTTTTAGAAATCAAAGAAAGGTGCATGGTCTCTTCCCAGTAAAACGGCTGTTTCAGCAATATTTTTATATAGTATCACAAATTATTATCTTGTCATGTTCCACTATAAAATAGCTCCATACTGCAGAGTCTAAATTCTTTACTCTTTACTTAATTTACTCTCTGAGATGTTCCTTGCCGTACCTGAGTATAATGTCTGTTTTTGGTGCCTTCAGACACCCTATGGCACTCTTATCACCATGGTTAAATGAAGACTCAGAACTGGATCAGGACTGAAATAGCCCATGCTCAATCCATTAAAATATGCCTGGATCAGTCCTGATCCTGATACATTGGTTTGGGACATCACTAATTCTGACCTCACTAACACTCTTGTCACTGAATGCAATCAAATCCTTGTAGAAAGTAGACAGCCTCACCTGGACAGTAGCCGCATTTACTCCAACAAGAGAAGAATGAACTCTTTTTTTAATACCCTTGATTTCAGAAGGAATAGTGAATGAGCAGGTGCCCCAATACTTTTGTTCACATAGAAATGAAAGGTAAAAGGAGAATTTGAAATGCAGAGAAAGATTTAATGTGTGTAATTGGTACTGCATATCGTCACTATCACAAAACATATTTTTCATATTTGTCATTAGTTGAACGTCAGCTGTTTTTTTTTCCTCTCCAAATTTCATGAGAAGTGGATCAAATTAAATTCTTCAAAGTAACTTTTTAACTGACCTCCATTTAAAGTTTTTTTTTTTTTTATTCTGGAGATACACGTTTACTTGTGTGACAGCGATTATATGAATGTATCAGGTTTGACTGCAGTGTGCAGTGCCTTTACGAAAGCAGGCAACTGATAACTGGAATGTCTCCTGCAGAGGGTGGGCTGCGACCGGGTGCTAGGTTCTTTGGCAGTGCCAGACATGTGCGGCGTCTGCAATGGCAACAACTCTACCTGCAAAATCTACAAAGGCCAATGCACCAAACAACATTATGCTAACCGTAAGAAATTTATTTAACCCTTCAGACATATGCATGAGTTTTCTGTCTCACCTTCTGGTTTGTCCTAATTTTTAATTATGTGTATTTTAAATAAGAACATAATTTTAATTCATAATCTAAACATACAGTTTACAGGTTTTCAGCTCACTTTATACATTTAATCAGCAAGTCCAATGTAGGTTTATCACTCTCTTTTCAACTGTTTCTGTGTGTATTAGAGTACTATGGAGTGGTAACTATCCCACCAGGGGCCCGCAGCATTCGTGTTGTAGAGCTGAATACCTCCAGTTCCTACTTGGCTCTGCGGAACAGCCACAAGAAGTACTACTTGAATGGCCGCTGGACGGTGGACTGGCCAGGCAGGCACTCCATAGCTGGAACTGTGTTTGATTACAAGAGACCCTACAATCACCCAGAAAGTCTTACCTGCCCAGGGCCCACCAATGAGACCCTGGTGGTCGAGGTAAGGGTTTTGTAAGCTCTGAACATCTCCTGTCATCCACTTAGAAGCTGCTGGGGGAAAAAAAACTTTTAGCCAAGGGGTCTGGGAAAGAAAGTCTGAAGCAGGTTATAAAGCATAAATCTTAACATCAAAATGATTAAAATGTTCAATATGTCATAAAATCTCAATTTCTGCTACAATTCAATTCACTATTCATTCACATAATGTAACTATTAACCCTATAATTCTAAACGAGCATTTTCTGCATTTTATTTATGGTTTATGGCTTATACCATATATCCTGATATGGCTTTGATCCAGCTGGATAAGAATGTCTACACTGCCGTTTGATTTCATAAATCAGCTTTCAAAAATCCGATCATGCGTTTTATATGATCATGTGATCATTTGTTAAGGGTTCAGTGTAAGGGTGATTTACTCAGCCCAGGTGCACAGATTCCTGATCAACCTTTGCTTGGGTGTTGTTCTTGTCCAGCTGGCTCTCAGACAGATTTGAGTATAGAGTTTCTGTAGATGCTGCTTTTACACCAGACCCAGAGGGGAAGTTCATTCCACCATTTTGGTGCCAGGACAGAAAAGAGTCTGGATGCTTGTCTTCCTTGTGATTTGAATGATGGTCAAACCAAGCTGTACTTGACACTCGAAGGGCTCTATGGAGTACAGAGGGACTGGTCCATTTTTGACTTTGTAGGCTGGTATCAAGGTTTGAATCTGATGTGGGCAGCTACAGGAAGCCAATGAAGGGAACATATACTTTCAAAGGGATGATTCTGATGAGCTATGTGTAATGTCGGTGATGTAAAACTGCTAAATACTTTTATTAGTAAAGGGAGAATTCAAAACTGTAATTATCCAAAAAAATGAATATTGTGAATTAGTTTTGTTCATCAATTAATAATATATATATATATATATATATATATATATATATATATATATATATAAATAAACTGATATATAAATTATATTTAATACATTTAAAGTGATATTTTAAACCTTGTTTATCCTTGTCATTGCTAATCCTTTGTTTTGAGCTCCAAGTGGCTCAGTGGTCTTATGGATTGCAGGTTTGAATCCTGGGTAGTACTGCTTGCCATTGGCAGCCGGAATGTGAGAGAGCAAAATTGGCCATGCTCTTTCTGAACGGGTAGATGGAAGTATGTGCTTGTCTTCACCCTCCTAGTGTCAGGAGCATTGTATATGATAGGGAAGAGTTCTAAGAGTTCTAAACATAAACAAATTATACTTATTTAATAATTTATTAAATCTTGAAATTAAATATTCTAATGTGAGATTCTGAATGTCTGGTTTTCATCAGCTCTAAGCCATATTGATCAACAGTGAAACAAAAATGCATGTTATGTAATGAATATGTTCATTTACATACAAACAGGTCAGATACAGGCTAGAAACAGAGATAAATGCTAATCTTGTAAGGCAAAGATAAACTCTGGCAACACAGGGCCACCATGGCCAATTGTCAATACATTGTAGTCACACAGACATGGCCATGGCAAAGTAGTGTGTATGATGCTGAGTGCAAGAGAATCTTCTGTGGTCAGAAACTGTCCATTGATTAAAAGGATTTTTCCCAAGGCAGCATTTCCCAAGCCCAGCCTTGATGACCCCCCACTTTGCACATATTAAGAGATTTTCCTGCTTTAACACACCTACTGTACCACACAATCCATGAAATATTCAGTGCAAAGGGGTGCCAGGACCAGGTTTGGGACACACTGGGCTAGAGGATTTCTGACTCAATCTGTCCAACACATGAGCTGTAGTCTCTAACTACATTGGTCAAGTGGAGGTACAGAGTAGAGGCTTATAATAAAGTGGAGCGAGTGTGTTTGATCTTTCTGTTGTCCTTTCTCAAATTGTACAGGTAGAGTATACACAGTGGGTCATGACAGAAAGCAACCCAGCAGCAGTGTTTTTATCCATGTGACTGTGCTACATAGTCTACGGTTTTCCTGTCTGCAGATTCTACTTCAGGGTGTTAACCCAGGTGTGCGATGGGAGTACACTCTCTCCAAGGCAGAGGTATCGAGGGAAACCCAGACCAAGCACAGCTACACCTGGGCTGTCATCCGCTCCCAGTGCTCTGCTACATGTGCCAGAGGTATGGCGTTTTTTCAGATCCAGTACATACGTACACTGTCTGTCAATGTACCGGGGGCAGGTTACATTGCTGACAAGGGAATAAAATGTATAGGTCATGTCAATATTCTTAACTCATTTGAGAACAGGATGATTTATTAAAAGCATTTTATTATTACATTCTTAAAAGCATCCCTTTGACAGACAGTGTTTGCACATACACACAAACATACACGAATCCTAACCCAAATAGTCCTTCCACTCTTTGATTATTTGGTGGCCCAGTTACATCTGGACAGTGTATGCAAGTGAAGCTCCAAACAAACTTGAAGACAGACATGAGAACATTTTACCTCCAGGGCCTTTATGCAGCTTTAAAATTAGACTTGTGTAAACATCATGTAATATTTTAATGGTGTCATGTCACTGAATTTAATGAAGGGGTACTTAAATCTGTCCAGCATAGAGCTGTACCGTCAATAAATTCATAAGCTTCATTCATACACTGATTTAGATTAAGACCTAAATGCTTGCAATGCATTTCTTAAATTATTACCAAAATGAAAAAAAAGATATTCTATTAGACTCATCTAAAAAACTGTCACACCCTGAAGGAATAAATGCAATACATGACTGTGATGATGTTGTGCCACTCATGACAGCATTTGTTTTTATGTACACAACCAACCAATCCATGAGTGGTGGCATGTCACATATCCATAAGGCCTTTTGTCAGGGTGCAAGACAAGACCAAAAACAAAACAGAGCCATGTGCTAGAAAAGAAAATGGCAAACCCAGACAAGACCAAACAAGGACAGACAAGGAACAGAATGTAAACAGGACCCGAAGTGTGACACTATTAATTTCACATTTAGGGAGTAGGAGGCAGACGTAAGTGCAGGGTAAGGGCTCTTATTAATAACAAACAAACCAAAATACAAAGCAAAAGGACAAAGTACCCAAGAACCAAAACACAATCCTAAACAGCCTGGAAACCAAACGAGCCAAACCAACTAGAATCCATGAGCTTACAATCAAAGGGTCCAAAAATGAAGATGCTCAACACACACAAGGACAGATCAATGAAGACCGGAAACAAGAGCCTATGTATACACACAGACAGATTAGACACAACTGGAGCAGGGGGTGGAGACAAGAAGATGAACACAACAAAGCCATGCGCTGAGAAGCACATGGGAAAATAAAGCAAGACAGAAAAAAACAGAGACGGGCAAGGAAAAGGCTCCAGATCTCAGTGTGTTCCCATCAGGTTTGAGGAAATGAGTGAGGTGGAGCATCCTCCCTGCTTACCTGACCCTGTAATTACTGCCCATAATGACCTGCAGTTAGACTGAGGACGAGACCTCAAAACAAGGGTCAAATGGACTCTGGCCAAACTGTATAGATATTGATTATTCTTTATAAACTGGGCTAATTTAATACCTTGAATACAATAAGAAGTACTTTTACCTTTTTAGTTCACCAATATTCACCAGTTTCAAAATTCTGTTTAGTTTTTTCCAGAAAGTTAGAAGCACGGTTATATAGCTTGTTTTTTGTTCTCCCTCCTGATTGTATCACAGGTGAGATGAATTTGAAGGCTGCATGTTATAAAGACCTGAGAATGCAGGTGAATACATCATACTGTAACCCACGTTCACGACCCAGGACCGGCCTAATGCCCTGTAACACTCAGCCCTGCCCTCCCAGGTAAGACTGTACTTTTAACTCTGGTAGATATATTACACTATAAGCAATCTATATTGCTGTGGTTTAACACAGATCTCACTGCGCAGTTATACTACTGTTAGGGTTAGTAGTCCAGGGCTTTCCTCAGAGTACATTGGCTGCCCAGTGATGCTGAATGGCAGTTTGGAAAGTAACTGTATGACTAACCTAATATGTATGAGTGGAGGCGTGTGCTTGACCTCACGCTTGTAGTGTCAAGAGCAGAATTTGGCATTTCGGGATCAGTTGCAGCAGAACAGCCCAGGCAGTCGAAACAAAATCCTGGGACAGATTTTGACTTGAATTTTATACTGTTTAAAATCAAATAGAGAAAATTAGCCACTCACAATTTTGAGCTAGTGATGAACTACTGGTGAACTGTAGTGTACAATGGGCCTGGTGTTATACAGGGAAAGACAACCCGAATTGAATAAAAATGCAAATTTGTGAAGCAATCAGTATTGCTCATAGTTCTGTCATTATTTTAATTGGTAATGATTAAGTAATGCATCGTTGCCTTGTGTCATTTTGCAGTTTTTTATATCTTAAACAGCTCAATTCTTTTTAACAGCTGGCTGAGTTTGAGTGTGAGCTTTATTTTTTATGCCTGTTCTGCTCTCCCAAGTCATCTTGGCACTGGCTCAGACAGCAGTATTTTTTACTTCTTATCTTGTTTGTCAGGCCTGGCTAAGGATTAGTTTGTCTCTCAGAACTTCACAAATTATAATTCGTTGTAACATTTGGAAGTTTGGAAGAAAGGCCTTAAAAAGCATTTGTTCCTTGTCTCTTGCTGTCAGGAGACATGTTATCTCATAGTAAAGTTAAATGTAGAATTAAAATGCCAAATAACATATTTATTTATTGTTTTGGATATTTTACAAATCTGACAATCAAAGGGATGTTATGAACCAGTGACTGGAAGGTTGCCGGTTCAACTCCCTGAGCTGCCTTTATTGCTGGATGCACTGTGTTTTTTTGTGTTGAAATTTGACTGATATTGGACGTAGTCTCTATATGACTTTAATTTAAAGAGTTTGATTTGAGTAAACAACAGTGATGTTTTGGATCTTAGTTAATAAAGTCCCTGTACCAGAAAAGCAGTTTTAGAGCAGATAACCTCCAGCATGCAGCCTGTATTACCCAACATTTGTAAAAGATAGCTAATGACTCATCAGACTTGGAAGTCTCTTTAAACTTTGTAACTCCAGCCATAAAAATACTTGAACCTACCATAAAATCTGCCTGATTGTTGTGCTGATTGGATCCCAAGTGAGAATGGCTCTAGCATTTGCTTCTTTCCCCTTATCCACCTAAGAGCAGGCCAGGTGGATTACAGGGCCTTAGAGCAGCCCTGACTCTGTGGGGGCGTGGCTTTGCTTGCTCGCAGCTCCCTGAGTGATATCTGGTATAGTCAACAGTTCTCTGCTCACATACAGACCAGTGATGAATGTTCTTTCATTCAGCATGAGTTAAAGTGGAGTTTAAGTGCACTGTAGGGATTTTTGTTGAAGGAACAGTAAGTGTATTCTTCTTGTATCCTGTAACACATCTGACTGGACATGCATATATGAAGCATGCTCAAATGAGCTCAGCTGCAGCTGTTTTAAGCTTGTCATGCCTAAAGAAGATGATGATGATGATGATGTTATTGGTTGCCTCTATTCAAACTAGACTGTCTGCAGGCATAATATATTTAAATGTCTTCATGACTTCATGATGTATCAAAGCCTTGAAGACAGTTTCATTTATTGCTGCTGGGAGAGGTCAGTGCCCACTGACACTCTGGGCACTGTATAGACAGGGTGTGTTTGGGGGGTTTTGCCCATGAGGCAACAAGTTCACTCCACTTGAGGAGCAGGGAGTATCCCCCTCTGTGAGTCAAACACTGGCACCCTGAAAAGGTCACCTCTCATCTTTTCCTGGGTCAGTGACAGTGCTGAACTCATAGTAACGTTCGACAGCTACACATTATATGATGCATATCAAAGGAATAGAAGCTATATCAATATGTATGGACTTTGTCGTCTATATCTGTTTTCAAGAAATGCAAGCTTAGATTCTCTAACAAACAAACCATCGGGCATTGTGAAACGAGGGAGCCCAAACTTTTCTGGTAATCTCATCTAGATAATAATCAACCCTTGAATTCAAAATAATGTAAAGGGGCCATAGAATGCCAAAGTGTAGTTTGGCACAGTTGAGTTTGGTACATAAAGCTGATATTGTAAACCTTAAACATGGTTGTGTTATTCAAAGACAATCCAGAATTACCAAAAAGGCTGGAAAATGGACCAATTCTAAAACCTTAAAACCTTTGTAACAGATTTGGCCTCCTGGCAAAAACCCCACTCAAAGCTGATCAACAGTAGAAAGCACCATTGAGGGGAGAATAATGAGCCCTCTGTAAAAGGAAAGTCATAAAATCAGCTTGTTTCATTCTGAGACGTAATAACAGGGTTGTTTAACAACTTATGAGTGTTTGAGTTTGAGCAAGTCATGATAGTGATGTGCCAGATGGATGAGACATTTCATTCCTGAAGTTGTGCAAGCAATTAACATTCCTCAACCCTAGAAGGCATTACCAACTACCATGGACAGCACAGTGAGTGATAATGATTGTTACCAGTGTCTAGAATTATGCTAGTAGGCAAGTGGCAAATCACATCCACATTATATAGGTCAGTGCAGTTCTTTAGATTAAGTGGTACATTGCAAAAGTCATGGGTCCCGATAACTTTTGCCATACCTGACATAATGACCCAATGGCAAAACAAGCTCTATGCATACTGACACATAAACAAAGAACCAGACGCAAACAAATATTTAAAAGCTGCAGCTAGACACTAAAGATATGTGGACAATTGAATATTTAAGTAACCATTTCTGAAATTTAAGAAGGAAATATACAGTTTAGTAAAATGATGTTCGCCAATTGTCCCATGTCCCTGGGAACTGTAACTGGGTTGGTGAACTCTGATGTTTTGGGCTGGACTTCTCAGTGGCTTCTGGGTAGGTATGTGAATCCAAAGCAATCCAGTGAGGTGAAAAAGAGATAAAAGGGGAAGCATTGGGGAGGTTGAGGGTGTGAAGCTGTTCAGTGGTATGTGGAACTGAGGGGTTATATAGGCTGAGTGGGAGGAGATTGGGGCATGGACCTTCTCCCAAAATTTTTTTAACATTACGTTAAAGCACTAGAATTTTTCTGCATTTGCTTGTACTGTGCTTATTGTACTCAGCTACAACTAAATGCAGAGGGCTTTAGATAAATTCCAGATTCCAGAGGGCTTTTGATAAATTCATTTTTCTTTTTCTCTGTTATTTAGAAACATCTACAAAAGGTTTTGGTTGGTGTAGCACAACAGATAACACCACCAGTGAGCCATTACACCCTCTGAGCAACTGGGGTTCTGTTTATATTAATTGTTACATGGAAATAACAGAAATAACATGGCAGAACCAGTCCCACCCCATCACACAGGTTCTGAGGAGTAAATCAGTTCACTTGATGGGAGACCAAAATCAGTAATGGGAGCTTTGAACTGGAAAAGATCACTAAATAGGACCAACAATCTGACTTGACTGGTGCCAGGACAGTGATGAGACATAGTTAAGGACTGAGACATAAGAAATTACTCGGGCAAGATGTAGTTAGGGACCATGACTGAAATAGGAAGGTATGCATGGTAATGGGACATAAGTGGAAGACGAATGGGGACAGGAGCAGGTGCAGAACTAGACATAGGAGCCAGCCTGGCACAACAAGACCAGAGCCTCACAACGGTCTGGGGCCTAGACTCTAGACTGACTTGGGGATAGGAAACAGTAAGAGAACAGGCTCAGTGTCCAAATTATTCCCATGACTATCATCCAGATGCAAACCAGAATGAAAATCCAGGTTAAAAACTGATGCTGCAGAATCAGATGTTGGAGATTTCACTGGATTCCTCTTAGCCTGTGGCACTGGAGAGTCAATGGCTGCTACGAGAGAAGCTTGTCTAAGGCTGATTTTGGTGTCAAGTAGGCTATAGTGGGGAAAAAGTGCAGACTGGGGAACTGGGGAGTTAAGTGCCTTGCTCAAGGGCACTTCAGTCATGCCCTGCCAGTTCCCACAAAGCTGCTTCCCTAACCTTAACCACCTGGCCACGGCTGCCCTTTATGTTAATGATCAAGTTCTGGGACTCATAAACTCACGGCATTTATAGGTGGCCTAGTATTCTGTAAATGGAGCCAGTATAGAGAAAGTATTGGAGTATACTGTCAGTTGATGATTTGATAAAGAGTATTTTTCCCTCTATATGTAGAAATGGACAGTGATGGTGATGTCTGATGCAGAAAAAACATCTGATTGGCTCTGATCTTTTTTTTTGTGGGTCTCAGTGTCTCATGGAGGTCTCAGCAGTTTCCCATTTTTGTCTTGAGTGTGATTTCTCTCTTCTATTTCATGACATTATTATAACGATCATCATTCATTGTTCTTTGTGGGAAAGATACATAATTAATATGAATTCAGACCAAAAGCACAAAAACTGGAAATTTTTCTCTGCTGGGATAAATTGTGCAAAACAGCTACTGTTCTGTTTTTTTGTAGAATATTAAAGAGAGTGTTAGCTTCTGAGCTCATGGAGTAAGAGGGGAGGAGTATCAGAAGATGAGAGACAGGTTTGGGTGGACATTAGCTGAAAGAAGAGTTGGTTTGGAGTGACGTGGGAAGTGAACGAGTTGGTAACTGAAGGCATAGAAAGTCTACCACAGAGCTGTGGGTGCCAGATGAGTGATTACTGGGGAGGACAACAGGCTGGTGCACAGAGGAGGTACAGGGAACATATCACATCCATGTCTCCATCCATCCATGGATCTGGACCTCCACCCTGCACATACAGTGCCTTGAAAAAGTATTCATACCCCTTGAAGTTCTTCACATTTTTCACATTACACCCACAAATTTAAATGTATTTTTTTGGATGTTATGTGATAGACAAAGTATTTGTGAAGGGACAAGAAAATGTATGTTAAGTGTGTCATGCATTTGTATTCAGCCCCTACCAGGTAAATAATTTGTAGGACCACCTTTCGCTGCAATTACAACTGCAAGACTTTTGGGGTATGTCTCTACCAGCCACTATCCAGCCACGGATTTTCAATGGGATTTAGGTCTGGACTTTGACATTGTAGCTCTGGCTGTATGTTTGGAGTTGTTGTCCTGCTGGAAGGTGATCTTCTGCCCCAGTCACAAGGCAACCTCTAAGAGGTTTTCCTCCAGGATTGCCCTGTATTTAGCTTGATCCATTTGTCCCATCAATTCTGACCAGCTTCCCTGTCCCTGCTGAATAAAAGGATTCACACAGCATGATGCTGCCGTAACCATGAATCATGGTGGAGACTGCTCAGGGTGATGTGTGGTGTTAGTTTTCCTCCACACATAGCATTTTGCATTTAGGCCAAAAAGTTCAACTTTGGTCTCATTTGACAAGAGCACCTTCTTGCACATGTTTGCTGTGTCCCCTAAATGGGGTTTCAAACTGCAGTGTGACTTATGGGTTGCATTCAAAAATGGCTTTCTTCTTGCCACTCTTCCATAAAGGCCAGATTTTTGGACCAGAACTGTGGATCTCTGCAGTTCCTACAGAGTGACCATGGGCCTCTTGGCAGCTTCTTTAATTTGTGCTCTCAGTTTAAGTGGAAGGCCTGTCCTGGTAGGTTTGTAGTTGTGCCATACACTTCCATTTTCAGATGATAAATTGAACAGTGTGCTGACATTTTTCATTAAATGCTTAGAAATATGTACTCAATTATTCATCAGTAACATCAAACAAAACACACACATATCTTCATCCCCTTGAAGATGAGACTGTGACTCTATGAAACACAGCTGAGATTTGTTGGCCTAGTGGGAGCTGAGGTTAACTCTCCCCAACTTCTGGAAATACAGCTCTTTAGAGACTGCTGTAGTTATTTCTTGTCTGACAAAAACCCTAAGAAGCCCACAGGAGCTCTCATTGTGTCTGCTGAATGGTACATTGTCTGTTATAGTGACTGAATTACAGCATGGAATCATCTAGAATATGAGAGTAGAAATTACCATTGCTTTCCACCAGACATAGTAAGTCTGATCTTGTAACGTTTTGTTTCTGCTTTGGAAACATTCCTGGTTACTATGAGATCTCAGTCACATTTAATTTAATACCCCATTTACCTGAGTCTGATGTGTCATTTGGTTGGATTTTGGTGTTTAATATGGTGGTCTGGAACCTGCTGAGTGTGCACTCTGAGTGTAGTCTGTGAGTGTGTGATCTGAATGTACCTGAGTATACTCTGGGTATAAATAATTTATAGACTATTTACAGTCTGAAAATAGTATGAGTATTCAATCTGAGTTTACACTTTTGAGTATTTTGTGTGTTATATGAATGCATGGTCATTTTGTCTAGTATAGTATGTACTATGCTAATACTATATTAATGTACAGTCTTAGCGTAGTGTGTGTTATATCTGAATATACACACTGAGTATACTATAGTTTATATTCTGAGTATAGCAAATTAATGTATGGCCTGAATATTAATATGATTGTTCTGGGGTTTCATTCTGAATATGGTTTATGAATATGCTATCTATGTATGATCACTATAATGATATATAGTATGAGCATTCTGTCTGAGGCTACACTCTGAGTGTAACTGAGTGTACTGTGTGAATATACAGTTTGAGTATAATATTCCTGTTCTATCTTTAGAACACTACGAGTATATGTACAGTCTGAGTATAGTATGAGTGTTATATCTGAATAAACACTGTGAGTATAGTAAATGAGTATACTGTGTGAATGTACAGTCTGAGTGTTGTCTGAGTTTACACTCAGATTATGGTACAAGCATACTCTCTGAATGTAAAGTCTGAGTACAGTGTATACTTTAAAGTATTTTAAAACTGCCCTTTCAAGAACACATCCTTGATTGATCTTGAAATGTTGAAATGTAGCTGAAGGACATGCACTAAGGTGTCCTTCTCTTCCTCTGTCTCCTTTAAACCTTATATAAGTGTTTAACGCTATAATGAAAATAGAGCAGAGTGAGGCCAATGGAATAGTTGGCTTTTGAAGGTCAGTTCCCTTTTGTTTCTGAGTATAGCTTATGGATGTGCTGTCTGAGTTGGAATGCTAAATCCCTTTATAACACTTTACCCAATTACTTTTACTGGTAATGTTCCACCTTTTAGGTCATTCACACATGCAGCTCTTGAACAGTATTTTACTGGGACACACACATTCATACTGGCTATGAAAGTCTTAATAAACTTTGTAAAAACGTACATCACACATTCACTTAGAAGTAGCTACTCAGGCATGCAGGTTAGTTTTGTGCCATGTCTCTCTAGAATGATGAACAAAGCACAGTAGAATTGCATTTTCACATGGGAGCTCTCAGGGATTAGTGTGCTTTAAATGTGCATTTTCTGGCTCTGCATTTTACGGTTGCTTGTAAAATATAGTCTGTAAATTTGTACTAAGTGTGCTTTCTGAGTGTGTTGTCTGTATACACTTACACACCATGCTCTATTAGTATGTAAAAAGTCTGTGAATGGACAAGTAATGAGTAAATCTGAAGGTTACAGCTGCGGTGACTCTCAGTTTAAGTTTGCTCCCTGTAAACGAATCTGACAGAGCGCGTCTGAACACGACTGTCCTTTGTTCTTTGAGAGACAAGGATGGACCACAGCCTCAAACACACACGTCCAAAAACAGCCACACAGCTCAAACAACCCGAAAAACTACCGGCTCAAAAAGCAAAATGAGAGCTGAATGAAATAAATGTTTCCAAACAAAATGCTCTCAGATATCAAATCAAAATGTCCATCAAATTTCACTGAACCTGCAGTAGCTGAAATCCAAGTCTTGTGTGGAAAATGAGTTGCACAGTTAATCCAACAAGTGTGTACTTTTGACTTTGTTTAATAAAACAAGCCACATTCCATGTTTTTCACACACGTCCACAGCATCAGCCATGCAGTGGGCTTTCCGGTGCCATAGAGTGCAGTAAAATGTGGAATACTTTAATAATAAAAATCTAATCATTATTAAAAAGAAACTGTGCCCTGACTCTTCTCTGACATATGTATAAAACATTAAGCTATGTGAAAAGGCCATTAAATTGTGTGAAAAAGATTAAGAACCCAGAGACATTTTGTGATTTTAAAGATGTTTTCTATTTCAACCTTAAGCACTTAAGCACCTTAACGCTTGTTTAGATGTTCCTTGTGGTGATATTGCAGAAAATGTTTTCTTCTGATGAGTCTTCCAAGAAGGTTATACACTCGTTGACAAAAAATAATTTTCTGGAATCGATTGAAACTTTTAACATGTGAATGTCATGGTGATATACAGTATGTGATTACAATATTAAAAACTGTACAGTTGAAAGAAGGCTCTAGTTCCCTGTTGAACCACCTCTAGCCTTGCATTCAAGATGAGATACAGTTTGACATGGAGGCATAGAGGTTCCAGCAAAGGCAGGATTGAAACACTCATCACAAGGCCTCCATATTCAAACATGACTGTTGTCAGATCCCAAACAGAACTGGGACATAACTACATGCACAGTTTAGTATAAATCACTTATTAGTTTAATTGATTAGAGTGCTAGGTACCTGTTTAGAGGAGCCAATGACTGCTGATTGAAATTAAGTTTTGTCATTTGTGAAATTAAAAAAATTGTCATGACAATGCATTATTTTGTAAAGTGTCCTTGAGTGTTGAGAAAGGCGCTTAAAAATAAAATGTATTATTATTATTGTTATTATTATTATTATTATTATTATTATTATTGTTATTATTATTGTTGTTGTTGTTGTTGTTGTTGTTGTTATTGTTATTATTATTATTATTCTGTAGTGATGCATTTCATTACACCACAGGTTACCAACATGCCTGCTATTGGCCTTGTACAACATTGGTTGTTCTCACAGATTATTTTTTCCAGGCCACCTGTGCTAACACTATCCTGAGACTTTCATTCTGAGATCTGCTGGCAAGATGACAGAGTGTTCTTTCGAATTCATACACAATCGAAAGAACAACACAACCAGCTACTAAACTTTGTTTTTTACTTTCACTTGCATTGTTCTTTAAAGTATCTGAGATCCCAAATTTTACAACAAAAAAAAAAATAAAAAAGTTAATCTTTAACATTGTCTTTCAAGGATCAGATCAGTCCTTAAGTATTAACAGTAACATCGAGTGCATTCAGAATGCAAATTATTGTCTTTAATCCATTTTAACCCTTTGTGCCTGTATTTAGCCCCGCACTGTTGTTTTTTTTTCTCACTCCCAAATAAAATAAGACTGTATGCACTATTCCTTGTTATAATAGAATGTCTCATTATCTTCTGCTTATGAATACAACTGATCGGAATGGTGACAACTAAGGGTTAAAAGTTTACATTCGTTTGTGCACTTATAGACCCTGGCTGATTTTGTAGATGTGACCATGTTTTGAAGAAGTGACCAAGTGACCTCATGTTGAAGTTCAGCTGGTTTGAGTGGACTCAGAAGATGTCAGCAGCCCAGGGAGATTGCCACAGTTTACACAGATTAAACTGAAATAAACAGAATTATGTGTTTTGCTGCATTTTAGTACACAGACCAGAATGCAGAGAGGCAGGCCTGTTTATGCTTGGAGGCTTTAAAGGCAGGCAGTGATGATCCAGGGGTCCAGAAGGCAGACTATGATTCACCCAGAATGTTTAGTTCCTTTGCCACAAGCCAAACATTTGTTCCTGACGGTTTTGGGGCATTGTGTGGTGCATGTTTGCAAACGGGATGGAAGAGTCACGTCATAAAAAGCCTCATCTGGTCTGTGGTCTGAAAACGGACAATGCATGAAGGCACTGAGGGGCTTTTTTAATGTGATTCAATATTTGTTGTTTCCTGAGAAACTACATTTTCAGTTTTCCTTAAATGTTATTGACATTTTGATGGCATGATATTAACATAGCAATGGTGGCAGACATCTCTCTCACCTTCTGTCATTACTGAATAGCTGCTACTGTTGGTAACAGCTGCTAGTGGTGCTATGGGAGTGTGAGTTCATGTATGTCATAACCTCAGAGGTTAATAGTCATCCAAACTTGGCATTGGGCGGACACACACACTCACACACACATACAAGCACACACCCAGACAATTCAAGGGCTTAATGCCTCTGAGTCTTTATTGGCACTGACGCATGGCTAATACCCTCTGTAAACTCAGCACTTGCTGTGTTACTTTACTGCTGTTCTTCATTCAACTCTGCATTTCCCTGTGATAGCAGGTTTTTCCATTTGCAGTATGACATGCTGTCTATTTATCATCTGGTATGTCATGTATGTTGCAGATTAAGTTCTCTCTGCTTATATACCTGCCACGTTTCTGATTCTGACAGAGAGAAAAGCTGTGCTATTAGGCCTCTGCTTTCCCAACATATATTTTCATTGAGTGCTTGTTCCTTTAAATGATTGTGGAATATTTTCACATTTCTGTGAAAATTCATAATTACTTTTCCCATCCAGGTATGCCCAAACTTTTGCATGTCACTGAATGTACCAGACAACTACTAGTAATGACTGCATATTTACTTCTTAGTTCTACTTTACTGCTTGCACTAATGTATATACATGGCAGTTGTTATGTGTAAATAATTATGTGCAAAGTATGAACAAAAATTCAATAGTACAGAATATACATTCATTTCTGAATAATGATTGTATTGTGTCCTGCTGTACAGACCTTATAGATTTTAATATGTTGTCTTGTACCATCATGTAAATGCAACTTAAGTACCACATTTTAACTAAGATAACTAACTTTGTATGTATTATTTGTAAGTACTACATATTTACTACTAATTTTGGATCAAGTACTGCTGTACATACCTGCTAGTTTTTGGGGAGTTTGCCTAACTAAGTGTGAACCATAAAACTACTAGTACTTGGTGGATATTTACATATTAATTTCTAGGTATTTACCAAACCATAAAGTAGTCAGCAGTCAGTTACCCCATAATTGCCTCAGGCCAAGTCAAGTTTTTAAGTAATTTCTGATGCACTTGTTTATTTGTTTTCTGACACTGTATCATATAATGCTATGTACAGATAAGAGCAAAAGCATGTTTCAAATCTTAAAACAGCAGCAAGAGTCATCCTGAACTTAAACTTACTGACATAGATTGCTCTTATAATTCCAGTACAAAATAAACTAGCAAACCTCCCACTCCAAATGTCTTTAAGTAAACTTTAAGCAAAGCTGCAGAAAGTGTACTTTCATTATGTGATCTTGTCTAAACTAGGGAACATGAACTATGGTATCCCTGACAAGTACTATGTCTCAGTGTGGATAAACGTAGAGTTTCACACCCCAGAACAGAAGCATACAAATAAATGAGCGTGACAGATCTCAGGAGGAATGGTATTTTTGGATTTATTTTATCTGGTTGTGCAGCAGTGGGAGTGCCAGGGAGGACCTCAAGGAGCCATTACAACATGGAAATAAGTGCCTGGCTAATAATACATAGCTATAAACACGAACACACACACACACACTCACTCACTCATTCACTCACTGTATGTGAGTGTAGATCATGACAGATGCTCTGGGAAATCCAGATTAAATTAAGTTTTGTTTCCTTTTTTTGTTGTTGTTACTCAGAATAATGGGTTCTTTATTTGGCTTATTATGTTGCAGTTTGTGTACTACTGTTATGTAATATGTAGTACTGTTTCTCAGTCAGAGTATTTAATTCTAAAACATTTCACAATAAATAACACTAACATAAAGGTGCTACAGAATGTAACATACTAATGATCTATTGGGGAACAAGACCATGAGTACTTTCTCACTTATCTGGAATAAGTATTTTGCAGTCCAGTTTACTGACTTTATTTATGGAAACTTTGGAGAACATATTAGCTATCAGTGTTAATTTAATATACATAAATTAATTAAAGGTGTAAAGTTAAAATTTTCCTGCTGACATAACAGAATGTTGATTTAAAAATAACAAGGGTGGAGGCGTTGATCCAACATAACATCTGAAGTGTGATCAGTTTCCTGATGTGCAAAATCTACCTTGTGAAATAGACAGTGTCTGATTACCATGTATAAGTATCAGCTTTCTGAAGAAGCTGAGAGCAGATAGATGTTATTCAGGCTTTTTTGTGATAAACACAAAACTACAAATAGCATGACAGAATTGACAGTTAACATTCTGGGAGGAGGAACATGCTTGAAGCCCCTCCTCCCAGTCTAACATCCTATAAATTACACCCTGACCTTGTTAACGTGTCTATGACAAGACTTCACAATCTACCAAAACCTCATCTCCTCCCTTTTAACACTGTCATCTATCATTCCTGGATACACTTATCAGAGGGGGGCATGCTTCTTATTACAAAGCAGAAGCCATTTGAACTCCAGCCCAAAACTGTTCTGAATTCTTCCCCCCTCTTTTATGGTCTCCTCCCAAGTCATAAACGGAAGGCATGGTCCCAACTTGCAAAGTGTGTGTATGCATGCACACACTGAGGTCCGTTTTGAGCTAATTTTCAGTAAAAACGGGTTCAGATTTCAAACACAACGGTTTATTTGCTGAATTCATATGTGTATGTGTGTATTTGTCGTTGTGTTATCTCAGCTGGAGTCTTGGAGACTGGAGTGTGTGCAGTCGCACTTGTGGGTCAGGAGAGCAGAGCAGACAGGTGCAGTGTGTCCAGCAAATCAGCTCTAGTCAGACTGACATAGTGACTGATGCCCACTGTACACAACCCCCTCCAGCCTGCAGGCAGCCCTGCAACACACACAACTGCCCACCTACATGGAGCACAGGAACATGGTCTCAGGTGAGTTACCCCAAAACAACTGCAAAAAAGCATAGCTGACCACTCCTGTGCACAATACTTCACTGAATCGTCAAACTTTTTATACCACTGTTTTTGTGTTTGAAGTTACATTGATTTCCATTACAACTATGCTGTAAATGTATTGTTTTGAAGATACAGGGTTTTGTTTGGCAACAATAACTGTATGTTGTTTGAACTCTGTAGGCCTCATGTTTTATTGACTATATTAGTATATTTCACAAGATATATTGTACCATGATTAAATGCAATGGGTGCTCTTCAGTTATGCTACTTTTTAGACATATTATATATTCAATAGATAAAAAAATAGTAGAGTAATTGGAACTTTGGGATGGATGTGCTTTAATAATTACTTTTAGTTGATTATTCATCAATTGAGTATTTGACACACTGATATGTGATATACTTCAAACCTATATATAGTACTCTTTAATGCTCATTCTCTGATATAATGCTCATGATCATACTCTGAAATGTTTAGGAAGTAGAGTAGAAAGAGGAGAATCACTTGTCTCTTGTGAAGATCCTGCAGAAGGTGTGTGAGAAGTCAGTTGTTTAATAGATTTGTTTAAAGTAAAAAATGTTTGTCCTATTTAGACAAAAAAAATCATATCCCAATATATTTATCTGAATGCCAATACACGATAGGATATGTGAAGTGAACAAATTGGGACACCATTACATCCAATAGTTAAAATTGGTGTATATAAAGAAGAATGATGATCAAGTTTTAACAAGTCGTCTTTATGCCAGATCTCTGTCTTATGTCTGTTTAATGTGGGGGTGACTGAGAACAGAGTAGGATAAATATTGATCTATCGCTGAACCCTAGTCCCACTGTTTATTTTATCAGTTGTTTAGGAATTTTCATTGGGAAATAGTCTCTGTGTCTGATTCATGTGTATAAATATCAGCTCCTTTCTGAAGTAGCTGAGAGCAGATAGATGTTCTTCAGGCATTTTAGCTCAAAGCTGAACAGGACCTTCAGTAAACACAGCTGAGTTCCTACTGAGTGACGAACACAAAACTGAACATAGCATAACAGAATTGACAGCATTCTCCTCACAGCATATTCAGCTGTCCAGTTATGTGTTAGCAGCAACACATTGGCAATTGGTTGGCTATTTGTGAATCAAAGGAAGTACATTCTAGCCTTCATGCTCCCTGCACTGGTAGTCTTGTGTGATGGGGATTCCTGGCTAGTGGGTGGGAATTGGAAATGACTTAACAGCTGCTAGAATTTGGGATTAATGAATTTTATTCAGTGACATTCAGACTGTATTACCAGTGATGTAGGTGTTGTGGTGCCTGGAGAGGTGGATATACTATGCCTCTTTAGGATTCCCAACATGATGTTATGAAAGTTTCGGGAGGAGGGACCTGAAGACCAATCTGAAATCCTACCATGTTCATGTGTCTATGACTTGTCTTCACAATCCACCACCACCCCATCTCCTCCCTTTTAACTATGCCATCTCTCACTCCTGGATCCACTCCTGGGGGCTGGCTTCCTATTACAAAGCAAAAGCTACTCAGACTCCCGCCACTCAGAGGGCACAAGCTAAAGGCAGAGGTGGCCCAGACCACTACAGCAGACACAGCTGTTTGAACAGGGTGATGCACAGAAAAATTGCAAATAAAGATTAGATCAGATTAAATAAATAAAGATCAGAGATTAGGAAGGAAGAAAGTGCTTGGTGGTAGGGAAGAGGAGGATTAGGAGGAAAGCTCTGATTTGCCATTTTTTTAGAATAGGCCCATCAAACACCTGAAAAAAACATTTACTGCATTATTTACTCCCCACATGTACATCACTTGTATTGAGTCCAGAGACCAGCTTTTAATGCATTTAAGAGTGTATTAAACCTTTCCCATGAAGCATTTTCTTGCTCATTTGCAAGCCCAGCATTGCGTGGCATGAAACTGTGTGTCTTTACAGTTCCTCTACAAAACCAGTCTAACCCTGAGATCAGTCTAACAATGAGATCAGACAGATCAGTTGGGGGGTATAGAGTATCAGTCAAACATCAGACACACCTGAATATATATGTGACATAAGCTTAAAGACATTAGCATTTAAGACATTCATTTAAAACATATTAATGAAGTCCAGATTTATACAATTTTTATAATTCTAGCATGTGAATCCAAACAGTTGACATTCTCCTTCTAGCATGTTTTGCTGCGCAGTGGTGGTATTTAATCTGCATTTTGAAAACATTTACCCTTTAGGTAGGTCTGAAAGAGTTTGTTTGTTTGTTTGTTTGTTTGTTTGTTGCTCCTAGTGCTCCCGTAAGTGTGGTAAGGGTGTGAGGAAGAGGATGGTGGCGTGTGTGAGCAGTACTCCAGGATCACGCATGCTGCCAGACAGCTTGTGTGTGCTCCTACCCAAACCTCACAGCCAGGAGAGCTGCATGCTCAAACGGTGTCCAAAACAACATAAAGCCCAGTGGACCCTCTCCAGCTGGCAGCAAGTAAACACTCTTCCATTCCACAGTTCAATATACATTATTGAATATTGTCATAGTTAATTACACTGTGTGTAATGAGTAATATTTATGTTCAATTTATATTCTATGTCAACTGAATCTCTACTTCTGACTTTTCTGTAATTGGTAAACGGCATCACATTTCGCAAAAGTTTTTAAATTTGGTTTCAGAATTATGTAGTTAATTTCATCCTTAAGTAATGAATTTGGATTTATACTGATTGTCAATGTAAAATGTTATTTAGAGGGGAGCTAACAGTTACCAGGAAAAATAAATAATAAATAAAATACCGTATTTTCTGGACTATAAGCCGCACCGGAATATAAGCCGCACCTGCAAAGTTAAAAAAAAAAAACCTGGAAAATAACATATAAGAAGAAAAAGCTGCACCTCATTATACGCTGCATGGTTTAAAGTGTGGGAAAAAAGTAGCGGCTTATAGTCTGGAAAATACGGTCGACTGATATGGGCAATATTTATGGAACTTCACATACGGAAGTGTTGACCCTCAGTATGGCATCTGATTTAACGCAAGACGAGAGAGGTCTTGGAATGGACTTCTAGAGTTTCCTAATGGTGTTCTGCAATAATCCATTCCATACAACTTGAATATTGTCACTCAATTCCTGCAGATTTTGCAGTGGGGTGGGGTGATGGCGTCTAATATCTTCCCACACATTTTCAATTAGGGATAGGTTTAGCAATGCGACCATGACAGTGACTCCATGAACGTCTGGCACCACTTATTGCAGTCATGCATTGCAATTGATTGATTCTTTCTGGGTGTAACTATTTCTTAAATGATCAGTATGATTTCATGATGAGGTTAAACTGTGACATTTTTCTAGTTATTTTCTAGTCATTTTTTTCTTTCCTCTTTCTTTAATCAAACCAAAATAAAATTCAACTGATTTGCAAACAGTAACAAACAAACATGTTTAATTAATAATAGTGTCTTAAGTTTAAACCCTAATCTTGTCCTGTTCTTCTCTCTCTGCCTCCTTCTCCAACAGTGTTCAGTAACATGTGGTAAAGGTGTTCAGGTGCGGTTTGTGAAATGTGTGGAGAAAGATGCTGGGGGAAAGTACAAGGATTTAGCCATGAAAAAGTGCCAGCATTTGCCCAAACCCTCATCAGAGCTGCAAAAAGTGTGTGTCCAGCCAGACTGCCCCAGCAGCCATCGCCTTCACAGGCCAGACTGGTATACCTCTCCCTGGTCACAGGCAAGTCCAGCATCCTTCTCTCTGACAGGTCTTTCCAGGTCTTTAATAGCAAAGGTCCAAGAATTTAATTATGTAACAGCTCAACCTAAAATTGGTCACCAGGTATCTTATATCTTTGTTAATAAACTTCACTGTCCCCTAATTCAATTTAAACTCAGCTTATTTAGCAGAAATATTAAATATAAAAGATAAAATATTGTAAATGATTGCACTTGTTGAAAGTATCTAGCACTTGTGCGATTTGACAAATGTGTTTGCCAAAACATGAATGAAAACAGCAACCAGTGGTACACCAAACAGAATAATTCTTTACTGGCAAAAGGTGCAAAAGCAAATTCCAAAATCAAATTGTTGCCAGTCCATCTCATCTCATGCACACAGTGGTGTCAGATCTCAGGTGTGTTTCAGATCCGTACCCGTTTTAGATCTGGGTGTCACTACAGGTAGCTCCAGGGGCCTGGTGTTGTGGGGTCAATCCCTGCTCAGGTTACTCTCATTTCCCTAAAATGCAAAGGGTAGGTGAATTGTCCATGCTACATTGCCTCCAGGTGTGTGTGTGTGTCCAGGTGATTCCAGGTGGACTCCACCATGACCCTTTCAGAAAAAGCAGGTTGTTTTCATAGATCATAAATGCACACATGATCAATACTGTTATAATGCAAGTAAAAGCACTTTAAACTCCACCAGCGTAGGCATTATATTGTCCATTTTTTTCAGTTTAGTAAGCAGCCTGGCTGAATTCCTATTAAGCCGGTTTGTCCAATTTCCTTACTGGCTTCATGTAAAGCCAATATAAAAAAGGCAGAAGCAATAAAAATGGCAAACAAACTGACTGGCAACATTATTGCCAATTTTGTTGACTAAAATGAAATATTCTTAGGATTCTTGACTCCTAAACTATTTGAATAAATGCTTTTGTATTCAGGACACAGACAACTTTTTAAGCAACAATCCAATCTTCTCCATTCCCAGAGTATCAGGACTGGCATCTTGATTTACAGCATTTCCACTGCTTATGACATAGTAATGCATCATTAAGCCTTGAAGGAGTAAATGAAATGTGATATAGCTGATACCATTATAGACCATCCTAGGTATTTTCCAGACAGTGAATTGCCTTTTATGTGTGTGCAGTGCACAGTGTCGTGTGGTGGAGGCATTCAGGTGCGGTCTGTTCAGTGCCTTGTTCTTGGTCGTCCATCTTCTGGCTGCTCCGCCCAGCTGAAGCCAGCTGTGTCTCAGGCTTGCAGCACATCATTCTGTCCACAACAACAAAACCAAGGTAAATGTCTACCATTAAGAACTAAACAAAGGAAGCAAAGAAATCTGAAGAACAAAGGTTTTTTTTTTTTTTTATTCGTTTTTTGGGTTTTTTTGATTGGTTAACACGTTCACCTTCCAGCACTGGGGTCTTGGGTTCAAGGTCCTCTCTGGATGGAGTTTCCATATTCTCCCTGTGTCTATGTGGGTTTCCTTCCACATTCAAAAAGAAACATGGATATCAGGTGAATTGGCTACTCTAAATTGCCCTAGTGTATATGAAGTAGTGTGTATGTGAGTGAATGTATGTCTGTATGTCCAGTAATGAATTGTCACTCTGTCCTGGGTGAACCCCCTAGTACTCAATTCACAATGGTCAAAACTCCAGCTGTACCAAGAGCCCTTCGAGCTTCAAGTACAGCTCGGCTTGACCCACCATCCCTCAGAATGCAAGGTAAACATGCATCTAGACTTTTTTCTGTTCTGGCACCAAAATGGTGGAACGAACTTCCCCTGGGAGTCCGAACAGCTGAGTCCCTCACTGTCTTCAAACGCAGACTGAAGACTCATCTGTTTCAGGAGTACTTAACTCTTACTTTAACTAACTTAACTAGTACTTACTTTTGTTTCAACACGGTCTAAACGTGCGGTCTAAACGTGTAAGTCGCTCTGGATAAGGGCGTCTGCTAAATGCCGCAAATGTAAATGTAAATGTAATTCTGTTCTCCAGGTGGACGGTTATTTCCAGCAGGGAGTATGTTTTGAGCAATTGGCTGTCGCTCCTTACCGGTGTGTTGGTTAGGTGCTGAGCGTGATTGTGTAGAGTGCTGAAAGTGTCTAGAAAGGCACTATATGTGTTACTTCATTGCTTGATTATCTGTAAGAGAGTGATGTTAGCAATCCAGAATTAATCAATCAGCATCAGTATCTGACTTCACTAATGTATCTAATTCACTAAGGTATCTACAAACCAAAGGAAATAAACTGTATTTTTGTGCAGGAACATGATACTATGGTGATTTGATCATTTCCTGTTTGTCTCCCTTTCACAGATGCTGTCTGTAAGGATTCTTTCAGCTGGTGTTACCTGGTGCCCCAGCATGGAGTGTGCAATCACAAGTTTTATGGGAAGCAGTGCTGTAGATCCTGCTCACATCCAAATTTATAATAGATGTTTGCAAGCTGCTGGAACTGTGTAGCCAAGGCAGCAGCTTTAGTTTGTGAGACTGCAGGCAGATGAGGATCACCACAGTGTTTTCTAGTGACTGGAAGCTGTCAAGATGGTGTGCAAGCATGTGTACGTGTGCCACTTTGGATTGAGCCTCTCAGCTCTGTCGCCTTCTGTTGAAAGACGGCTGTGAAAATGTTACTGTAACCAATGGAGGAGGGAGATCTCTGCGCTCTCCTGAAGGAAAGACTGATGGTTTTCAGAGCATCCTGTGGACTTGCAGATGTGGTGAGATGACTCCACATCTGGAGAGCGCCTCGTTGTGCAGCTGCACTTGTGTGGGGATTAGTGTTGGTCCCCATTGGCTCAGTGAAGCCATCTGAGATCTGTGTAGATCAGCTAGTGAAGCACAAATCAGACACTTAAATTGATGATTAAAGAGTAGAGGGGGGGGTTTGTTCAGGAATGTTCTTCTCTCTGTTAGACTAAACTTACCTGTCTATCTCCCCTCTCTCTCTCTCTCTCTCTCTCTCTCTCTCTCTCTCTCTCTCTCTCTCTCTCTGTCTCTCAGCTTTGCTCTTTCATTCTCTTTTCTATGTGCTAGAATTTTCTATTTCTGTCTTTCATCTCTTTTTTACCTATCTCAGTCCTTCTCTTTTCATTTCCTTTGCTCACTCTGTCTTATTCCCTTCTTTCCTTATATGCTTCTTTTCAGTCTACTGCTCTTCTTTCGCTTCTCTATGTCTTTAACTTTGTTTCTCTACTACTCTTTTCTTGCAGATAAAGCTTTGCGGGTTGTGTTCAGCCGAGGGCTGTGGTGCATGTAACAGCTCTCATTCTGACAGTATTTTCATGGTGCTACACAATTCCTCTCATACTTAACAAAAGGTTGAAGAGCCTCTCAAGTGTTGTGAATTAAAAGAAAATGAACTGAGTGAATCATTGTTTGGGACTTTAAAACTGATCCACTTATTTATTAACAGCACTCTCCTGTTACTCTGAATGTTAATGTGTTTCAATTTGGCATTTATCTGTCAAACTGAATTCAGGTTTATCCCCGTATACAGACATGTTTTATTATTTTTGTATGTATTGTATAGTATTATATCTTTATGCCTTTGCATTAAATGTACAATAAATAGTTTTTGATCTTGCTTATCAGTCGTTTTATTGTTCTGCAGGCCACAGAACAGTATTCCAGTTTGTCTGCACTGGTGTCAAGCAAGTTGTTTTGTATCAGCCTGAGGACTGAACACAACGTCCTAATAATTAGAAAGCTCTATTCTGTGAACATTTTCCAGCTGTGAAGTTGAGACTGTAGCTCATTTGATGCAGAATTTATGTTAGCCTTCCTCTAGTGCTTTACTCCCTAACCCCTTTTATTACAGCCTAAAGGCCCTTTCAGCCTAAATGTGCAGTTTTGAAAATGACTACTCATATATTATTGGTGTCTGAAACTGACAAACTGTGACACTGCATAATTTTTTAATTGGAGCCTGCTCTATTTTCTGTGATGTACACGTGTTAAAAGCAGACTGACCAGAGAGCCAGTTGTTGTGGTTGCAAGCAAACAAATGAGCATTAGAATGGTGGCAGAAAAGCTCGTGTTTGTTGTAGCTGAACACACAAGTATATGTGACAAGCAGCGTAGGTTAAAGGGAATATATGACAGCAGAACCGAAAGGCAAGTGACTGATGGTGAGAACTTTACAGCGACTTTGTTTTTTAAGCTACCCTTGCTAAGGAGCATTCATTTGGAGAAGGAACATTAAATAAGAGTAAAAGTGGGAGGTGCTAACATCATTTGCAGTATAGAAATCACATCCAATTTTTTGGTCCAAAAAAATCATACTTGGTAAGAATAAGCATATAAATATATAATTAATAAATTCACTCAAAGCATTCTAAAGCAGCGAAGTTGTTCCAATGTTTTAGGGGTCAAAACCTGTACACAAGCACAAATTTCAGGTAACCCCCCTCATAACTACCTTACTGTTATAATATCAGTTTCTTAGGCCTTAAGATCGAGCCGTTTGGGACTCCTCAAAATATGTTAAACTGATACCAAATGGTCCATAGTATCTTCTCAATAAGAATTAACATTAGAATATTATAACTGTGCTTAAAATATAGATTCACTCCATCAGCACCACAATCAGCACCACTATTTTTGCCCAATTATCCACCAACCAAAAACAGCAGTGGTCCTGTGGTCAGAAACTGAAAAGTAATGAATGTGATAGAGGGAAGATGACAACTTGAACATCAACACATTAGATACAGTCTGAAATGTAACACCTAAAAAAGTGGACTTAAAAGGTAGGTGGCACTCAAGTGAAAGATACACTTTTGTATAAATTAGGATTAATATGCTGCTGTTGTCCATTGCCTAAATTTATGAATATTCTCCCATTTATTCAACTATGGTATGAAGATGTTTCACAACTCATATTGTTTATGCAACATTTAATCAAACCACATATTATTTGAAGGCTGTACCTACAAGTCAGACATTATTAAACAGCACTTATGTCAATGCCTACGGACGCCCAAAGCTATAGAAACAGTTTCATTGTTTGCTAACAGTTGGGTGCACTATGATAACACTGACTCAGCGCTTTCACTACTGTTTCCAGATTAAGCTGTTGTATGAGAGGAGAGTTTTCATATTGTGTCATTGGTTGAGGGATCTTGGTTTCTTGATATTCATTGTCTTTATTTGTGGATTTTTCTATTCAATGTACACAGGTTTTCAATTAGGTTCAAATCTGGAGACAGAAAGTGCCACCCCAACCCTTTGAATTTGTATTTTTGATGTTTGTTTGGGTTTATTATCTTACTGAAAAATCCCACAGACAAGTTTCAAACATTCACTAAGCATCAGTGATCTACAATATTTGACACTGTGTTTTAGGAGCTTTTCATTGTACGCAGTTTCTTCTGTTTTCACCAAATGTAATGATGTTGAATATGAACAAAAAGTTCGTTTTTGTCTCATCTTACCATATTACATCATTTTATTTGAAGTTTCAATGACATTCTGCAATGCTGAAGAGGTACATTTTGTGAATTGTCTGTAGGTAAGGTTTCTATAATGGAACTCTCCCAAGAAGTCCAACAGAAATCTCAGATGAGCAGTTCTGACACACTGATCTCAGAGTTCCTGTCTTTCATTTACTATTTACTCCTAACTTTACTTCTCAAATCATACTGTAGCTCATTATGCCCAGAACGTTTTATTTTCACATTCTTAGGTCACACTAGTTTCCAAGATGCAGTAAGCTTGTTTAGATGTTTCTTTGAAAATTTCTGACTCAAATCAAATCAAAAGGTATTTGTATTGTGCTTTTTACAACTGATGTCACAAAGCAGCTTTAAAGAAATCAAAAAATAAACAGGTGAACAACACATGAACAAAGGATAAAGGCATAAACCCCCTGGTGAGCAAGCCAAAGAGTGACAGTGGCAAGGACCAACTCCCTCAGTGCTGGAGGAAGAAACCTTGGGATGATAGTTTGATAGTGGACATAATAGTTACAGTAGCAACTAATTAGGGTCTGTGTAAATTTCTGCATAGTTGGTGATGGCAGGTGGGCAGGATTGGAAACTAGCCCAGGTCCTGTAGCTGGAAGGTGGGCAGCTGATGTGAAGTGGTGGCAGTGGAGCACAAGGTTAGCATTTCATCATCCTGGGCTGGTGGGTCATCATTGACTCGGAAAAAGTACAGAGATGTAATTAGTTTGATGTTTAGATTTATGGAGAACAGAGAATGTAAATATTACCACAGTGCGGCAAGTGACTCTGGCACATCTGACTATAAACATGGGAGCATCCTGAAACATTGGCGACCAACCGTCCTACTGCCACAAACCTGAGTGATCGTGTGGAGTCAGACACTAGCACCAACATCCCAGTTGTATATCCCCATGTCCATGAACCCCTGGTTCTGCAGCCTGTAACTAAGCTTAATTACCAATTAATTACTAAATGCTACACTGAACAAGTGATTTTTCAGCCTAGAGTATCTGAATCTCAAATATTATCTGGTAGGTTATTCCAGAGCTAGGGTGATTTATAAGAAAAGACTGTTTCCCCTGCTGAAGCCTTATGAATTGTGGGAACTAGTAGGAAGCCAGCACCCTGTAATCTAAGTGAGCGCGATGGCTCATAATGGGAGATAAGATCGTGCAAGTACTCAGGAGCGAACCTGTATAAGGCTTTATATGCAAGTAAGAATTTTATAATCAACGTGGGATTTGACCAGAAGCCAGTGCAGTTTTCTAGTTTTAGTCGGACCCTGGCTTCAGCATTTTGAACTGACGGAAGTCTATTTAGGTTCCTGACAACGGTGCACTGTGATAATCTAGCCTTGAGGTGATGGGAGCAGCTGTGGTCTGGTGGTTAGGGAACCAGCCTTGTGACTGGAAGGTTGCTGATTTGAATCTCTGAACTGGCAGGACATAAGTGCCCTTGAGCAAGGCACTGAACTCCCCAGCTGCTCCCCGGGTGCTGATAATAGGCCTGCCCACTGCTCCGGGCATGTGTGCTCACTCATGTGTGAAGTCACTAGTGTGTATGTGTGTATCACTGTGTGAGGATGGGTTAAATGAGGAGGATTAATTCCCATGTGTGCAGAACACAGTGGGTTAAAAAATTATAATTACTATTACTAAAAGCATGCTCTAGTTTTTCAGCAGTGTATAAGGATAGGGCATTTCTTAACTTGGAAATATTACAAAGATGAAGAAAAGCTGTCCTAGTAATACTGCCTATGTGTTGGTGATGATAAATCTGAATCAATTATGATGCCAAGATGTTTTGCTACTGAACCAGGTACAACATAGAAATCATCCAGATTTAACATTGTCTGATCATTTATTTTTTGCAATATTAGGACCCAAATGTAGGACCTCTGTTTTGTCACTATTTAGAAGGAGTACATTATGCAACATCCAAGATTAATATCTTTTATAAATTCCTCCATCCTCTTTAATCTAGATTTATCATCAGGTTTGGATGATATGTACAGTTGAGTATCATCGGCGTAACAGAGGCAGTTAATGCCATGTCTGTGTATTACTATGCCGAGGTGTAGCATGTAAAGTGTGATAGAGGATACAGGAAAGATTGTCTTCTGAAGATCATATAGAGTGTATCCAGAAAGCCAGCCAGTCACCTTTGTCTGCAGTGGTGTCATGAACGACAAACCTGGACTGATACAGATTGGAACCATATCATCTTTACTAACAAGTCCAGGTTCTGTTTGGGATCCGACAATTTTCAGGTTTCAATATAAAGGCCTTATAGTGAGAGCTTCAATCCTGCCTCTGCTGCAAACTGCAGGTTTAATGACCTAGAGAACCATTCCATACGACAGTCTTTCACCCCTGTTAGTGATATGAGGCATGTTAACAGCTCAGTGATATGAGCTGGACATCCTGCAGCTATGTGTTGCCTGTCATGGCAGGGCTTCCAACTTCAGCTTCAGCAGGATAATGCTCACCTACACAAAGCAAGGGTTTCCCAAGAATGTCTTCACCAGATTGCAACTCTACAACAGCATTTATGTGACTAGCTGGCACGCCAACTTCAGCAACCTACGAGTGTGCAAGATCTACAGGCCCAACAGCAAATGTGTCAGTGGGCAAATGTGCCGCAGGCAGCCATACGAAACCTGTATGCCTCCATGCCCAACCATATCTCATCTTGTGTCCAGGCTAGAGGTGGCCCAACAGGATACTAGTGCTACAGGGTACTGTACACCATTGTAAAGTGTTCCCCAATAAACTTATCATTTCACTCACCTCCACACACACACACACACACACACACACACACACACACACACACATATATATATATATATATATATATATATATATATATATATATATATATATATAGTTTCATTCTTTCTATTCCAGCAAATCCTTCTCGATTTATTATATGTCAATACATTTTAAACAAAGCACTGATGCATCCAAAAGGAAGCTTAATGTCTCCTATCATTAATGTGTTTATACAGCCTGGCCTGAAGTCACCCAAGTAGTGGTCAGCAGGCAGAATAGATACAGCTTTGCAAGCTGCTCCTCATTAACTCAGAATTGACCAAACTCTACTCCATCCTGTAATGGGATGACAGCGCTGAATGGACATCTGGATAAACTCCCAAGCGAGAGTAAGTAAGAAAAAAAAAGAGACACAAATGAAGAGAGGAGGGGATGAGTAAGACTGGTTTATTGCTGGTCAGCTGAGGCAGTAGCGGGTGTTTATTTACCCCCTGCAGGGCGCCTGCATAAGCTTGACCAGGCCAAGGCTGATGTCAGTTCTTCCAGACGGTGCAAATGTCTGAGCAATTCTCTCACTGTCGCAGCTCATTCTAGCACAGTTCTACAGAGATTCTATGAATGTTTCTATGAATGATTCTATGAAGTGACATGCTGAGCAAAGCTTTGATGCATGTAAATATACACGTAAAAGGCTTAAAGGTATCAATCCTGCTTATATCTCACAGTCATATACAGTCTTCATACAATGATCCAGTCCTGTACAATTCTCACAGACGTATATAGTCTTCATATAGCCATACAGCCCCATATATCTATGGCAGTCTTATACAGTCTTCATACAATGATCCAGTCCTATACAATCCTCACAGTGTTATATAGTCTTCACAGCCATACAGTCCCATACAGCTGTTGCACAATAACACAGACACTGGTTTCTCTCTCATAAACCCTTATGAGCTCCCGTATATTTCCTTAGTCCACATACAATCTCATACAATATCATATAGTCTCAAACAGTCTCCACAACCTCAAATATCCATCATTAAAACCTCATGCAGTCTCACACAATCCCAGTTGGTCTCAACGGGCAGTTACCAGCGTCATGAGACATGCTCCTTCTGCTTTAAGAACTGATGCCAGATGTGCATGAGACACTGATATGTTAAGGCCATATTCCACTGAAAGGCCTGAAAACCAGCACTGTTACTTTGTCCATTATCATTGCCCCCACCCTCCCCCCTGTGCTCATTCTCCTAGCTGGACTGCTACATGTACTCGCTCTCCAGCCTGTCCAAACTGTCATTTGCAGTTAATCCTTCAGTCAGTCTTAAACTGAGAGACTTTCTTTGTTGGAGTGTGGTGCTGACCTGAAGCAACCCATGAAAACCAGGAAGCCCAACTTAAGGAAACAGTAATCATTCTGCAGATTGACAGCTGTAACAGCAAGTCTCTTCCCCTACAGGCCCATTCCCCACAATAGCCTCCTCTTATTCTTATCTCTTATCTTGTGGATCAGGACGGGTGACCTCCTACCTATCTCCTACCTGACCCCAACTTGCTCAACTTCCTTCCCTCTCAATCCCGCTTACACCCTCCTAAGTGAGTATCATGGCAACCCTTGAGTTTGGAAAGCAAACTTGGAGCTTTGTTCGGAAAAGCTATCATGATAGACAAGAGGTCAAACACATCATGCACCACTGATCCACACACTGTTGACCGTTTGCACAAGCGGCGGGACTTGATAGAGTGTGTGAGGAGTCAAATGTGCATTTATAAACAGGTAGATGGTCAGAAAAGGTAGTCTCACACTGAGCAGATAAGCCAGTCTAAATCCATTCTCACATTAAAATACTGCAGTGAACTTCCTGAAAAGTAAATCATGCATTGCATGATCCACTGCATTTAACTCAAACACCACATACACACTAGTGAATTCACACACTAGGGGGCAGCCCAATCCACAAAGAGCAGTTGGAGAGTTAAGTGCCTTGTTCAGTTCACTTCAGTCATGCCCTGTCAGTTCAGGGAATCAAATGGGCAACCTCCCAGTCAAAGAGATTGGTTCCCAAACCTCCAGGATTCAGCTGCCCATTACATATCCTAATAGAACTGCAGATTGAGAAACATCAATCATTAAAACTACTTTAATTAGTGAGGCAGCTAGTTTTGTCTTCCTTGGATTCACTTGGTGTAAAATAAAAGGCTAACGCTCAAAATCAGAGGCTGGACAAACAGTACACCAGCAGACAATAAAATAAATTAAAAAGAAATTAAAATAAAATAAAATAAACGTGAAGGACTAACTACTGAAAGTGTAAACGAGTATGCTTGAGTAGAACTAAACCACGTCAATAAGGAGGTGAAGGACTGCAGATCCTTTCAAGGGGCCTTAACGTTTGGGTCAATGGACTCCATGTAAACAGTCCGACAGCGCCCTCTGCTGGCAAGTAACAATTAATACAATTTAATAATAATAAAATATAAAAGTTTTAATAACTTTTTTTTTTTTTACATTTTAAGTTATATCGAATGTGTATATTTGCTTTTACAATATTAAAGATTCATTAGAATAAATGTTATGATTTTTTTCATATGCATAGGACTGGGTTTTTATTAACTAATCCCACAAAAGGTTGAATTCAGCAATAAATGATACAACGAAAAAAACATAAATTATTACTTATAATTCATCACTTATAATTGATTGTAATGATTGTAATTGTTGTAACGGAATATGTTTTTGATGTTGTGCTCAGATTTTTGTTTCCTGGTTGTTTTGTAACGGTTTTCAGGTATTCACTTTTCTTCGATACTATTTACAATAAACTGAAGTGTGTGTTTTATTAACATATCTGTACTTTTATTAACTACAGGGAGCGTCCAAAACTCCACACTGGCGCACTCTAACCCTACTGCTCTAGGGAACAACCTACTGTTCTTTTTAGGGTGCTAGTTTGCGGTTTGGGACGCGCCCACCGTGTTTCGCTGTAGTGAGCGGTTCCAGCGTGTCCCGCCCCTGGCGCCCCCCAGCGGTCAGTTGTAAATGTAGCGGCTGGGGGCTGGGAGAAGGTGAAGGAAAGATGGCGGCCGGAGCTGAAGCGGACCGTGGCCGGAGCCGCAGCAGCAGCAGTTCCTCGGCCGCGCTGGAGGCCACGCTGGACCGCCGCTTCCAGGGAGTCTCCAACACCATGGAGTCCATCCAGGGCCTCAGTTCATGGTGCATCGAGAACAAGAAGCACCACAGCCTGGTCGTGCGCTACTGGATGAAATGGCTGAAGAAATGTGAGTGTTTTTCTCTCAAAGCTTTGCTGTGCACACTCCGGCCCGGCCCGCCTTCCTGCTGCTGATTCAGCGTTTATTACCGCGGCCCTGTGCCCGGAGTGTGCTCTCTGGAGTGCTGTGCTGTGAGCACTTTCTCTGCTCTGCTCCTCCATGCAGATGACCTGGTGACTCACTTTGTGTTGGTGTTGCTGCTGCTGCTGCTGCTCATCCAGGCCTGGTTTATGTGCTTTATGTTTCAGGGAAACATGGCTTACCTGCAGTCTTCTCAATAACACACACAGGAGCTGTCACTGAAAGCTGCTCTAACCTCATTAAATGCACACACCAGCTGCCACTAATGGTGGGTGTTTCAGGGTTTGTGGGCTGCAAGTTGACGCTAGTCTGTAAAATTGACTTTAGACTGATGTGGAACTGTGCGTTTGCACATCTGTGTCAGCAATGGACGAGGTGCATCCATTGGAAGGGCTGTCCCTAAATATTTCCACATGTCGTGTTTGTGTTGCGGACTAACAAAGTCGAAACGCAACACTTTGGCCGCAGTCATTTCATGGGAAGAACACCTTGCCAACTGTGAAGCACGGGGTTGCGTGGCAAAAATAGTGTCCTCAGCAGACCAGGATTCACATGGTCAACCGTAGGTTAAGGCTGGTGTGGATACGGAAGGCTTCTACAACAGGATAATAATTGAAAGCGTACTTAAAAGACATTCAGTGTGAGAAAGTTCCAAAACGCAGTTTAGCTGTTGAATTTCAGAGTTGAGCAGAGTTGGAGGATTGCAGAATGACTTGACAAAAATAATGGCTGTACCATTGACATTGTCAGTTTGCATAAAGTGTTTGGAAGATGCATGGGTTTGTGTCCCGCTTGCCATAGTTTGGCCATCAGCAGCGTTTATACAGTACAGATGGAAGGTTAAAAACTATATTTTATTATAATATTGTTCATTATTAATTTTCCTAAAGAATGGCGGTCCAAACGATGCCTCCATTCCAACAAGTCAGGTTATGGGCTGTCGTGAACTGGTGGTAAGGGAACCAACCTTGTGACTGGTTCGATTCCCTGCACAGGCAGGACATGACTGAAGTGCCCTTGAGCAGGGCACTTAACTCCCCAACTGCTTCCTGGTCGCCATGGATAGGGCTGCCCAACGTTCTGGGTGTGTGAGCTATCCTCTGCCCCCTAGTGTTTGAATTCATTAGTCTGTATGTGTGAGCACTTTCCGACCTGAAGAACTGTTTCTTGAACTGGTTCCGTTCAGGCTTAGAAGAACTGTGGTGTTTTCAGCAAACTAGCCTGCGTTTGCACCAGTTTTAGTGGAACCGAGGATCGTCATCAACAGAGGCCATTGCACAGCTTCAGTGAACAGAAGTGAGAAGATGGTGGAGCATATAGACGACCTGCTGCTTTTGTGCTGCTGTTAGATGTTTTCTCCAAAAAGCAAACTTGGATCAGCGTTTTGTGGTGAGATGATGTAGGAGTTTACACGGATAGTATGTCCTTGCTCCGGTACAACTAGATGTGCCTGCAATGCCTCAGGCTGAATCTTTGGTTCCTGTTGGGAACAAACTTTTCAGGTTCCGGAATCAAATTTTAGTGGAGAAAATGCACCAAATGTTTCAAAATTAGGTCCACAAACCGGAAAGGAACCTGTTCCACATTGGTGGAAAGGTGCTGTGTGTTTCACTGTGGGGATGGGTTAAAAGCGGAGGACGAATTCCCCTGTATGCAAGCACAGTGGGTCTATGTGCATGTTTGTTTACGTTAGTGAAACTTCTTCCCTCTTGTATATTCCTCAGTCAGCTGTCCTTTAACCACTTTTATGTTGAATTAGAATAATGATCGCAAGGCAGGCCCTCTTGAGTGTCCAACATGAGTGTCTAACTTCTCAAACGTTCTTGTGGATAGACGGGCAAAATGAATAGACACATGCATGTAGAAAGCCTTCCAAGTAATTTGGAACCTTTTGTTGCTGCAAAAGGGGGAACAACTCCATATTAACTCGTGCAGCTAGTTATTTTTTTTTCTTTTGAAGCATGAATGTTGTCACTGTGGTCTGTGCAAAGCTTTGGACACTGAGCATCGCATTGTTTTTGACAGGGTCTCAGACTTTGTTTAGCAAATCAGGCCTCCAGCATGTCACCCATTATAATTAGAAACTGTCTGCTGAAATGTTCAACCTTTATACGTTCTCTTAACATCTGAAAATAAAAGTACCGTATTTTCCGGACTATAAGCCGCACCGCAATATAAGCCGCACCCGCAAAGTTTAAAAAACAAACCTGGAAAATAAAATATATAAGAAGAAAAAGCTGCACCTCATTATAAGCTGCATGGTTTAAAGCGTGGAAAAAAGTATCGGCTTATAGTCCGGAAAATACGGTAATCTATGCCCACAATGCAGGGGAAGAGTGTAGGATAGGGGGATGTGAAGAGGATATTTGGAAAACTAAAATGTATTTTAAAAAATTACTCGCATGCTTATGAGTCAGGCAAATCAAGACCACATGGCTGTCTAGAACCTGCAGGAAGGTTTGCCTGAATGAAGAGGTGGGTGCAGTGTTTCACTGTGCAGTGTTGCTTACGCAAACTTGATGCAAGAGTCATATGCCATTGCTGTGACTGAATATTGTCACAAAACTGTCTCAAATGCTACAGAATATCTAGAGAAACCAGTTGAGGTTTGGACTATATGGACAGAAGGATTGAAACACATGCTCATACATTGTTCATTAGAATGAAAACAAGGTTGTTAAAGTTCATCCTGCTATTGTCTGAGTAGCTGTCTTCTGTCCCAGGAAGACTTTCTGCTAGGTTTTGGAGCATTGCGTTGAAGATTTAAATGCATTCATATACAGGGGTTGGTGAGCTCACACGTTAGATGATCACCATCCCACGTCATCCCCAACTCCTTCCAGAAGTATTCTGCGGAGCACCATCATTCCAGAGAACACTGTTCCACCGCTCTACAGCTCAATGCTGGTGGGCTATATGTATATCCCTCTGTTCCAAACCTGGCATTTGGCTTGGTGCCAATAGGTTCATGTCTATTTCATCCACAGAGTCCTATTCTATTGACAGTACTTCTCTACAGGGATTAGGCAACCCATGTGTGTGCATTTGCACATTACCAATGGGTGCGATGCATTCATGAGAATGGATGTCCATAAATATTTACACATCCAGTGTTTTTGTTGTGGAATGACAATGTCCAAATAGAATGCTTTGGCCACACGTTTACATTTGGAAAGGAAGCTCAGTTTCATGAAAAAACACCTTACTATGAAGCATGGGGGAGGATGGGGGAAAAAGCAAAAGTTAAGCCGTTTGTTAAGGCTGACGATGAGGATGGTTTCTACAACAGGATAGCAATCTAAAGCATACTTAATACATTACATTTGAAGACAACTATGGAAATATATGCGTATTTGATGTCCAGAGTTGATCAGACTTAGAGGATTTCAGAATGACTGAACACTGTAAACACTTTACCAAAACATAAAGATTTTGTAATAAAATAATGCTGTATTATGTGAGACTAAGAGACCCATATTCTACAGTTGCTTCTGGTGATTGTTGTGGCCTAATGTGCAAAAATAATCTTGGTTGATTTGTATGTGTCTATCTGATCTCTCCATAAATATTAAACGATTGTCCATGTAATTGAGGTGTTAATCTACTGTAAGTTACTGTAATGGTGGGCAGCCCTATCCACAGCGTCCAGGGAGCAGCTGGGGAGCCCTTGCTTCAGTAATCCTGCAACCTTGTAGGCAAAGGCTGGTTTCCTAACCACCAGGCCACAGCTGCCACATGTGCATACAGTGTCTTGCTAAAGTATTCGCCCCCTTGGCATTTTTGTATTTTGTTACCTTAAAACCTGGAATAAAAATGGATTATTGGAGGGTTTGCATCTTATTTATAAAACATGTCTGCAACTTTGAACATTTTGGGGTTTTTTTATTGTATAACAAACAACTAATGGGACAAAATAACAAAAGTTCTATGTACAAAACTATTCACCCCCATAAAGTCAGTACTTTGTAGTGCTCCCTTTCACAGCAATTACAACTGCGTGTCACTTAAGATGACACTATATGAGCTGCCACATCTTGCCACTAGGATTTTTGCCCATTCCTCAAGGCAAAAGCTCTCCAGCTCCTTCAAGTTTAATGGTTTCTGCTGGTGAACAGCAATCTTCAAGTCTGACCACAGATTCTTAATCGGATTAAGATCTGGGCTTTGACTAGGCCTTTCTACTACACTTTCTACATATACATGTTTCCCCTTAAACCACTTGTGTTGTTTGAGCAGTGTGCTTTGGGTCATTGTCCTGTTGGAAGTTGAGCCTGAGATGGAGGTTCACATCACTGACTAACCATGTTTTGCTCAAGATCACTGTATTTAGCACAATTCATCTTCTCCTTCCCGGAACCTGCTCCTGAAAACCATTCCCAGAGCATGATGCTGCCACCACCATGTTTCACTGTGGGGATGGTGTTTTTAGGGGTGATGAGATGTGTTGGTTTTGTGTCAGACATAGCATTTTCCTTGGTGGCTGAAATGATAAATTTTGGTCTCATATGATCAGAGCGTCGTCCTCCATACACTTGGGGAGTCTCCCATATGCCTTTTGGCAAACTCAAAACGGACCTTCATATTATTGTCTGTATGTAAAGGAACTTTTTCTGGCCACTCTTCCATAAAGCCCAGCTCTGCGGAGTGTATGGCTTATTGTGGTCATATGGACAGATACTCTTCCTCGGCTTAACTGCACCTCTTTCACGGTTACTTTTTGTCTCTGTGCTGCCTCTCTGATTAATGTCCTCCTTGCCTGGTCTGAGAGTTTTAGTGGGCAGCCCTCTCTTAATTTGTTGTGGTAACATTCTTTCCATTTGATGATGATAATGCATATTACGGTGCTCCAGGGATCATCAGAGACTTGGGTATATTTTTTATAATCCATTGATTTGAACATCTCAACAACTTTGTCCCTGACTTGGTCTTTATTGTGGTGTTTGGTTAGTGGTGCCTCTTGCTTAATTGGTGTTGCAGCCTCTGGGGCCTTTCAGAAAAGGTGTGTGTGTGTGTGTGTGTGTGTGTGTGTGTGTGTGTGTGTGTGTGTGTACTGACAGATCATGTAACACATATTGCACTTCATTTCACTAAGCATGTGACTTCTGATGGTAATTGAACTATTTAGGGGCTTCATAGCAAAGGGGTTGAGTACATGTGCATGTAAATTTTATATTTATTGTTCTATATTTTTTCATTTCACTTCATGTTGGGTTTGAGTCTGATCACTAGGGTTGAATTAACAACAATATAAAGCCAACATCAAATCAGACTGTGTTTGACAACATTTTTAATGAAAAAGAGGAAACACCATAAGTTAGCAGTGAGTTTTGTCAGTGTTCATACCCTGAAGTGTTGGTCATTCTTAAAATAAAATCTATATATTTCATTAAAGGTCGTAAATTTTAAACTTGAAGAAATATTTCTCTCATTTTTGATGTGGTCATATATAAAGTCAAAGCCGCCATCACTTGAACACTTGGTTGTAAGATTTAGAGTGTATATATATATATATATATATATATATATATATATATATAATGTCTTCCCTGTATCAAACACTGATGATGGAGAAGGTTTTTAGACAAAAGCATTTCTGTGTAGGTGCTCTAGTACGAGAAAGACAGACGTTCACAGCAATATTTTGAGCACGATCATGTATTCACCTTCTTGTATTAGGGAGGCAAACAGATGCCAAAGCAATAAATACTTCTTAGCATTTTAGTCTCTCTTTATTGAGTGATCTGAGCGGGCTATGGGTATTCCAATATTCACACAGACATGAGGATACATAATTTAGCACATCTTATTAACTTAACCAACGATCTGTGTATGTATGTATGTGTGTGTGTACTGCACAAAGAAATATTACATGTAAATGGGGTTATTTGACCGTAGAAACAGTGAATTCTAAATTATAAACCAGCTGCACATAGATTTGTGTGCAAGGCTACTAGTGTTAGCTGTCTTTCTTGATTTCAGTCACAACAGATCAGGGGAGTTTTTCCATTGCTGGCCAGAGTAAGTTTAACTTTGACCCCATTCTGGGGGAATGCCCACATTGCTGCTGACAACAATGAGTTAAACTGGATTGGCAGTGGAGTACTGAGCATTTATTACAGACAACGAGAACATTAAACAAGACTGAGCTGTCAACATAACTGTAAAAAATTGTAATATAGGACTTTATGTACAGCTGCACCTGGCAATTACAGCTAAATGCACTACTATTACCATCATGTGTTGCAAAATGTTATCGCTTTCAGGCCTAATACTTATGGATATATATGCTTAGTAGTTTTCCAATAAGATTAGAATGTTTGTCTTATTAGTGTTTGGTTGGTGTGCTCTGGCCTTCAGTGTGTAAGCAAACAAAAACTACACAACACTGCTAATTATTTGTTTTTCAATATAAAACATCATTATATTAGATGAGTTCATCAGTTTTTTTTAATACTTTTCAGCACTTTATAACAGTACTGCGATAGAATTGATAACCATGATATTTGCGATATTAAATTTTCAGGAAATATCAATTTTACTGGAAATGCTGGATCATATGGAACACAGAAGAATTCCGATCCAATCCTGCAGGAAATCTTCCCTGACAAAGCACACACTCACACTCTGATACAATGTTAGCTGTGTGTTTCTTCCTGTGGGGTAGTAGTGTGTTTGAAACATAGCACTTGTGAAAGATGTCTCAGCTGGTTATTGGCACCCATCAGTGTATAATCATATTACTAACATGTTACTAGCTGTCACACTAACAGCTCTATGAATGTAAAATATTTCTTTTCTAACTGTTTTTCTGTAACATCCAGCTGACCTACTTTTAGGAGCTCTACAGTAGTGGGCTTGATGAGCTGCTGAACTTAAAATAGGGTGAACACTGGACTGCAAACATATATTTAAAGGTTTTGTGTGTGTGTGTGTGTGTGTGTGTGTGTGTGTGTGTGTGTGTGTGTGTGTGTGTGTGTGTGTGTGTGTGTGTGTGTGTGTGATGAAGCTATGGAGTAATTTCATCTTTTGCATCAGTTTTTATTTTGTTTTCTAAGTTGTTTGATTAGCTATGTTAAATCTTTAAAGCTTGAACCATCAAAGAATTGCCCAATTGACCTTGTAACCAGTCTCATCAAGACATGGATCAGATTTGTTTCTTTACTCTTATTTTAATTTTGAAATTATTTAAGATAATTATCACACATTGCAGAGGTTTAAGAAACTCATTTATCAAATGACACACTTGATTTTTAAAGCGCTAACAATGTAATGTAGGCTATAGGATCAAAATAAAAAGAAATTAAAACTTGTGAATAACGTTGATACATTGAAGTGAGGGACAGCAGATTTATGTCTTTGTGTGGGGTCATTCAGCAGGTCAAGATTCTACATAATTTTTAAACAGTTTTGTGCGAGTTGCTGATTGCAGTCCAGTTCCCTTCTTGTTGCCATGTGCATTTTATTCATTTTACTTTGTTTGTGCAGCTAATGTAATAGAAATGTTTATACCTGAACCTATGTAAGAGGTTAAAATACACATTAAAATAACAGTGCAAACATTAAGTAAATTCATAAAAACTTCTAAATTGTTTTAGACTGGTTTTTATGTGGTTTACAGCTAATCATAAATGAATTTTGTGATATTGGGCCTGTAATAAATCACTATTTTGATATAATAACTATTAATGTTACTAAGGAAAAGTAAGAAATAAGTTAATTATTTATTGGGTAAATTAAATTAAGTAAATTTGGACTCTTAATCTAAAGCTGTCAGCTTTTAAATTTAGCTTGAGATAGTTTTATGTATTTGCTAACTGACAATGATGAATATGGTTCATTATGTCTGTCTAACGTCTAGTTCATGAAAATCTCAGATGAGGCCCATCATTCAAGATGTGTTTGGTATTTGGAGGTTAACATTTGTATGAAACTCTGGGCGTATACTATCACCTCTGCGATCTTTAAAACCTGCTTAAAAATGTCCCTCTGACCCACCAACCCCAGTATTGTTTACATGTTGTTTTTCCTTTACGTGAATATACATCATCGACTGTATTTACAAGTAATAACACAATAGTACTGTATTATTCAATGAACTAAATTGAAGCTGATATGTCAACTTTGTTTATAAATAGTAATTTCATTATATTTATGTAGAATTATGTGGTTAATTACAATATTAGACTTATATTATTGTCAGTGGCATAAAATTACAATCATATCGTTTATCACAATTATTTCTTGGACAGTATATCATAAACACATTCTGAAGTGCAGAAATATAAATTTAGGTTGGAAACCCCAGCGTGAGAGAAACATTGTTACAGATTAAAGTTTCTGTTTAAAAGTATTCTGACTTCAGTTATTAAAATGTTGTCTATTTATGGCTTTACTACATGAAGAAATTACCGTATTATCCCGACTATAAGCCGCTACTTTTTTTTTCTACGCTTTAAACCATGTGGCTTATAATGAGGTGCGGCTTTTCTGTGGATTCTTCTTCACCCACCAGGGGGCGCTTTAGCAGAAGCTCTTCTAAGGCTGTTCAACTCCGACACTGAAGAAGATGACTTCAGTGGTTTCAGTTAGCAGGAGGACAATGGATAAACCAGTCAGCACTTGTTTGATCAGCACTTTTACTTTTATTCTACAGGCACTGTTTGGAAACTAATCAGTTCAGTAGATATCAGCAACTTTTAGCTGTTGTAACTGATATTGCTTTCTAGTTTAAAAAAAAAAAAAAAAAAAAAAAAGTCGGGAAAATACGTTAGCTTAAAATCACAGCAGTTAATAAAATGCATTGCTATGGAACATACCGGATAGATCTTCTAAGCTGGACACCAATAACAATTCCATTTACACCCCAAACAAATGCAAGGGAACACGCTGCATTATGGTGATTGAAGTTTAGCTGCATGGCTGTACACATCACAACTTTTCCTTTCTTTTAATATTGGACTCGGTCTTGTGTTTTATCCTCAGGCTGTCTGTAATAAATGTTCAGTATTTTCCTGAAATCAGGAAAGATCCTAAACACTAGTACTGTCATTTTGCCAAAGACAACCAGGTTACCTGCTGTTCTATATAGTGTGCCTTGGCTTTTGGCGAAACTCGCAGAAAATCTCTTGCCGATGTTCATCAGATTTATTACTGGTGTTCTGCGCTTTGCATCTAGCTCTAAGGCTGGGCAATTTCGATAATTACACCACTTATAAAGTGTGTATAAAGAAGAAATAAAGATCGAATTTCAACATTTTTATTTATATTTAGATATGAAGGATTTCATGGAGTGTACATGTGTACAGTATATCGTCATTTAGATGAAAATATATTGAGTTTGTTTGTTTGTTTATTTATTTATTTATTTATTTATTTATTTAGCCCATATTGCGTAGCCATAGTTATCGTAGGTTCCCCTCCTAATGCTGTTGGCGTAGCTGAAGTCTCTTCAGAATTATTCCCACTCAATATACTGATGTACTTGCACAAAGACAGAAGCCTGTCAGTATGTGTAATTAAAAAATTCATTAATATTTGGACAGTACTTACAGTGTAACAGGTCCTGTTTTTTCAGTCACACATTGGAATGTTAGGATCTGCAAAAGAAAGAAGGTAAACACATGTGAGAGCATAATTTCAGCTTTCAGTTTGCACATACTGTGCATTAATGACTTATTTTGATCATTTCAAAATCATAAACGGACTTTGTTGGTATTAGTGATGTTATCAAATTCTGTCAATAGTCGGTCCATCATTCTGAGGCTGACTTTCTCCTTCTTGCACTCTGAGTCTATATGAGACTCTCACACCCCACATTAATAAGTCTGCTCTCCGCTCACACGCCAGAGTGATGAAGCTGCAGATGTGTGGTTGTGCTCATTGCATTGTCTTATAGCTCTTATGACCGAATGTTTCTATACTGTAACGCTTTTATACACTGCAGCTCTGCATCCAGATTAAGGAAATTATTATAATTATTATTATAACTTCTTATTAAGATGTTAGAGCAGATGATAAACTGTATTCCACCCTGTTTCTGTACAATTATGGCAATGTTACCATCCCTGAGATGGTGGGGATGATCACCAGGAATCAGCTGTGCTAAAACACAAGATAATGTTCTGTACATAATGTTTTTATCTTAATTTTGCTCAAAAACCTCTTTGTCTGACGTCTGTATGAACAGTATAACAAAATGTGCTGTAATGCAAGTAAGGTTGTATTTAAAAGATGGCTGCAGTTGAAAAGGTGTTTTTTTTTTTCATGTGCTTACTAAGATAAGATTAGCGACAGTCCATTTATGGTGGTCTTATTTATGTCGGGTTCCATTTTCCCAGAGTGACACCTTTAACAGCATTCTCAAATGGATGATGCTTTGTATTGTGTAACGTTAGAGGTGGCTGTGGAGAAGAACCGTCACGCTGCCAGAGTGCATGTAAAACACACTTTCTAAGACATTGTTTTTCCTCTTTCTCAAATGTTGTTTTTCTATCTGATTCAAACCAATATTTTATCCAAAACCTGAAGGGAACTAACAGGTTCTACCACCCCAGTTCCTCATTTTGATGCAACAAGTAACTGCAAGCCTAAAGAACCAGAGAGTAAAAATGAACATAAATATAGCTGCAAGTTGCAGCCCAAGCACTTATTAGCCCAGTCAGGCCCAGCACTTCAGTACATGAGCTATTCTTGGAACAGAAGTTGCATTATGTGTAGTTTTTGTACATGTAGCGTTTATTCGTGTGCACTTAAGTACCTGCAATGATCGGACTGACTGACTGACTGACTAGCAGCCATGTTTTTTAATACAACATCAGACTTACAGATACGGGTGCAAGACAGCATATGCCGATTTTCATGGCGTAGAAATTTTTGCTTGTGCATCACCTAGCAAAGCAGTACCACCAAATGTTTTTATTTGTCTAGGAACCCCCTACGGGGTTCAGGCCTGTGAAGTTGTGGAGCAATTGGACAAAATTTTCTGAATTAGAGCTGTATGTGTCAATGTAACAATATGCGCTCCAACCACACAGGGTGGGTGCTAAACAGTGTTGAATTCCTACATTTTGGATAATTGTTCACCAAAAGTGGAGACCACATTTGTGCAGATTGGCCAGAAGACTATAAACAAGCTTGAGGCTTTTTTTGTAGGTCATGAGCCAAGAAATCAGGGAGGAAAAAATGTCACCCTCATATGGGGTGAGATATTCACCTTTAGGTTTAATGCTTCACTACGGTGCCACCATTAGGCCAATTGGGCTGAGCTTGAGCACCTGAGTAGTGGCAGGGACGACTACCTGTTGATCAAGTTTCATGTGAGTTATGATTCGATCTGCGCCCTTGGTTTCATTTATTATCTATTCAATGAATTTTCCTTTTCCTTTGGGATTGTAAGGGATCAATAAAGTATCTATCTATCTATATGTATCTATCTATCTATCTATCTATCTATCTATCTATCTCTATATCTATCTATCTATCTCTATATCTATCTCTATCTATCTATCTATCTATCTATCTATCTCTATATCTATCTATCTATCTATCTATCTCTATCTATCTATCTATCTATCTCTATCTATCTATCTATCTATCTCTATCTATCTATCTATCTATCTATCTATCTGTCTATCTCTATATCTGTCTATCTCTATATCTATCTATCTCTATATCTATCTCTATATCTATATCTATCTCTATATCTATATCTATCTATCTCTATATCTATCTATCTCTATATCTATCTATCTCTATATCTATCTATCTCTATATCTATCTATCTATCTCTATATCTATCTTTATATCTCTATATCTATCTATCTATCTCTATATCTATCTATATCTATCTCTATGTCTATCTATATCTATCTATATCTATCTCTATATCTATCTATATCTATCTATATCTATCTCTATATCTATCTATATCTATCTCTATATCTATCTATATCTATCTCTATATCTATCTCTATATCTATATATCTATCTCTATATCTATCTATCTATCTCTATATCTATCTATCTATCTCTATATCTATCTATCTATCTATATCTATCTATCTATCTATATCTATCTATCTATCTATCTATCTCTATATCTATCTATCTATCTATCTATATCTATCTATCTATATCTATCTATCTATCTATCTATCTATATCTATCTATCTATCTATCTATCTCTATATCTATCTATCTATCTATATCTATCTATCTATCTATCTCTATATCTATCTATATCTCTATATCTATCTATCTCTATCTCTCTATCTATCTCTATATCTATCTCTATCTATCTCTATCTATCTCTATATCTATCTCTATATCTATCTCTATATCTATCTCTATATCTATCTCTATCTATCTCTATATCTATCTATATCTATCTCTATATCTATCTTTATCTATCTCTATATCTATCTATCTTTATCTATCTCTATATCTATCTATCTTTATCTATCTCTCTATCTATCTATCTTTATCTATCTCTCTATCTATCTATCTTTATCTATCTCTCTATCTATCTCTCTATCTATCTATCTCTATATATCTATATATCATGTCTATCTCTATCTATCTAATCTATCTATCTATCTGTCTTATCTAATCTATCTTCTATTCAAACTGTAGCACCCCACATTGGTGTATCTACACCAAATTTGGCGTGCTGTCTCTGTCATATGTTGTATATAAATTTCAAATTTGGTCTCAGTGGAACAAGGTGTGGCTGAGATTTTAGCTAACGAATTTCTGATGCTTCACCCAGATAGATTGATTGAGATGGTTTAACCGATTTGATCTACAAGTTCAAGTTTATAAGCAGATTTGAGATGATGGGATGTAAATTGTAGGACTAGTACAAAATGTGTAATTTGAAAAAAAAAATAAAAAATACAAATTTGTAGAAACAATTTTTAAACTTGTTTAAATGACATGCATTTGCACAGTTGTCCAGCTCATTATAGTGCATTATCTGATACCAACTGCATGTGCGTCACCTAAACGGTATGAGAGTTTTAAAATATGAGCAGTGTTCAATACCTCTATTTCAGATCGTCGTAGAGAACCCAAACCTGGAGATACTTATCAAGTTTAATGGTGATCAGCCAATCCTAAGGGATTAAACAATCTGTTGAAATCTGATTGGCTGTGTGAAATTTTGGAATATGATATCACACTCAGAGACACTGGTCCAGGACAGCATGTATTGGCCCCAATTTGCATGTTAGTCAGACAGATTTTGGTGGTATAGCAAGTTTTTGCTTGTAATGGCACCAGTTAGCAATGCAGTACCACCAGACTTTCATCATTATCTAGGAACCCTCTACGGTACATGCCTGTGAAGTTTCTGCCCAATCTGACCTAAGTATTTCTGATTTAGAGCTGTATATGTGGTGTTTCTGCAATATACTCTCCACCCATACTTTTGGGTGGGGCCTGGGTGCTAAACAGTGTTGAAATTCCAAGATTTCTTGGATCATTTCTTAGGATTTGTTAGACAACACATTTGTGCAGAATAGGTGTAAACTCTGAGACTAGTTTGTGCTCAAAATTGATTTTGCATATTATGTAATATAGCTAAAAATCGAAGTGGGATGACAAATAGGATTATATTGCTTTTAATAGGGCATGGGGCACAAAATCTGGGGAAAAAGGATTTTGTCTGTCATATAGGGTGGGAACCACTTTCGGGCCAATCGGACTGAGATCAAGCACTTAGTTGGCAGGAGGGACTAGCTGTTGACAAATTTTTATTTCTATACAACTTTCTTTGGTCTTTGCACTTTGTTTTAGGACAGAAAAAGAATAAGAAGAAAAATGTTAGGGTACTTATTGTGTTATTAGTGTACACATCAAATAACACCAACCTGCCCAACCGTTACTGTGCATTGTTTTAATTTAGTAAAGAACATAAAGCACTTTTGATGATTTTTTGAGATCTGTGCCATTCCTTTCACCCAAATCAGCTGGGAAACAGAATGAACTGATGTCTTTGTGCCGTCACGTAATGCCAATACCTTCATCAAAAAATTCTGCCATAAAGTTTATCTAGAATTATCTTCTGCAAGAAAATAAATGCAGTGCCTACAACTCTTCATCCAAGCAATAAGGTCATATTCAAAGTGGAGGCCCTTTGTTTAAGTTGTTGTGGCTTTTAGCTTTATGTGTGCTGTGGTGTCTATATGAGTTGCTGTCGGATTCTGTGATGTTGGACAGGGCTGAAATACAAGCTAGTGTCTGTCTTCATGAAAATAAAAAAAGTGAACTTTTGTTCCAGCAGAGCTGAATGTTAAGATTCTGCTGGGCTGCTGGACTACAGTGTCTGTACTTATATGCAGCTCATATTCACTCATACTCACACTTTTAAACATGGATTCGCATTATCATCCCAAAGAGACTGGCCCAGAATTTTTTTTTATTGTTTCAAAACCGAGAGAAGCACGTTTGCTCATTAATTAATTAAATTTTTTTTTTTTAGATTTCCTTCAAAAATGCAGTGAGTGACAGTAATTGTTTGCTAGAAAGTCAGTGTGCAAATGTCAGGTGTAATTTTAGAGAGGAGGGTGTGAGATGTCACTAGTTTACCAGGGTATCAGCCCTTTAAAGCCATGCATGTCATTGATACATTTGAGGGGTTTTGTTTTTTGTTTTTTTTTCTGTGAGGAAATAATTAAATTATATCTAAATTATAATTAAAATAATAATTACAGAAAAAAGAAACTAATCCGATCCATCCATACACCTGTTCTCTGGTGGATTATCCGTGCAGTGCGTGCACTGTGCATTATTTCTGTGTGAATTGAACAGAAACCAAAAGGTACAAAGATTAAATCCTTTAAGCTCTTACTCATTATTATTCATAATGCAGCTGAAGGCATTGCAGTAATTTGAGGAATGTTGGGTGACTTGCCAGAGAGATCCCATGTTCCCATGTTGAATATGTTGTATATGGTGTGTATATAACCACATACATAACAAATTAATTATTTGAGTGAGGCTGACATTTTCAGTTTTGCCCACTTTTAAGAGAAACATTCATTGTGGGAGCTCTGCACTAAAGGGTTTTTTGGACTAAATGATTGTATGTCCTCCACTGCCATTTGCACTGGTCTCACTGTGGTCTTGTATAGGATTCTGCATTGCAAGTGTTTGGCATCATAAGTGCAATAATACTTTGCTCATAGATGCTAGTCTTCAGTTAGTGACTGTTTAGACAATCTGAGGTTATGGTCCAAACTGGACATGGTTTAGCAGCAGGTTTTTGCTTAAGTATAGTACAGACACACCAAAATAAAATTTAAAGTTATTTAAAGGCAGATTTGTTTTAAACACTTTAAATAAATACATTTTTATATTAATTTCTAAAAGTGATTACATGTAGCATCACTGATGTACTCTCTCTCTGTACTTGTTGAGGGTCACTTCTCTTGTAAAGTCCATGGAATTTTTCCCCTACTGACCAGAACGGCTGCAATTACCCTAATTATATGTGGCATATTTATACAGATGTCAGGAATGACCATTACAGACTGGTAATGTATTAATTAAGTCATAAATCAATCAGGGCAGCTTCAATAACCAATTCAGCTGTTTGGATGCTGTACTGACTGACTGTTAACTGCTAACTTTGCAGTTTTTCTGTTCATCCATGTCTCTTATTTAATAGGAAAAGAGAAGCTGTACTTAGGCCTGTGATGATAATTACATTATTGACTTCTCGTACAATAACTGGACACAACCCCAATCATTTTGATGACCCCATTAACATAACATTTATACTTTGATATAAATAAATGAATGTTAAACTTTGGAATTGGCATACTACTCTGTTAAAGATGCACATTTTAAATAGCTCTTTAATTTTTTTTGTTATTATATTTTCATTGTCCTTTTGGCAAAAATGTGTCTTGAATGACAAAATACTTCTTGAATGTCTTCTGGGACAATATTGTCCAAACAGTCATTGTGATGGGCCTAGCTTATAAAGAAAACATGTAAGCATACATACCAGCTGTGTGTGTGTGTGTGTGTGTGTGTGTGTGTGTGTGTGTGTGTGTGTGTGTGTGTGTGTGTGTGTGTGTGTGTGTGTGTGTGAAATGTAATTTTTTTTTGTTTGTTTTTTTTTTTTACCCTACATGCTCAGAGCTTTTCAACCCTGCAGTTGGAAACAGCCTTTGACTCCAGCCACTGTGGTAGCTAATGGTGCACTATAGAACTATTTTAAGTTGCATTAATCCAGTCAACCCCGATGGTTAATGGTTTTATATACAAACATTTCCATTAATAAAGAACCCTCCTTTCAGACTACTTCAGATCGACTAAGGATGGCATGATTCTATGTCTTATGATGAAACAAACAAACAATAAATAATGTCCTTAGTCTTAGTTCCAGGAAATGTATGTCCAAGTTGGGGCTTCAGTTCTGAAAAATTTATTCATGCAGTGTGAATGGCAAGTTCATTTTAAGTTGATTTCCATCATTCAACACTATTTTAACATCTGCTATCTGATCACAGAATGGGGAGTTTGTTGGGGCTGTGAAGTGGAATGTGACCTTGACTATAAACAAATCATTAAACATGGTCAGATATGAGTGTATTGCTGAGTAAATGAACTGACAACCATAATGTTAAATTACTGTATTATTTGATATTTTATGTCAACAGTGTTAAAGTTCATGTAAAAGATTTCTAAACTATTCACATTCTTACCTCAAACCATAGTGTTTATCTAACCAATAGCACCAAAGCAGCTGCAGGAGTAGCTGATTTTTACGACTTCAGCTTTTCATCACAATGTAATGGTACATAAAACTTTCTGGGTTATTTTTGTTTAATTCCCTGTTTCTCTATGAGACAATAGAACACCTCCAAAAAATGGCAACAAACAGACAAATGGGTGAATGTCAGAAATCTTGTTCATTATACTCCTCTTGTTTGTCCTCTTCCTCTCTGTACAGCGGATCCCAGTCACAGGCTGAACCTCTTCTACCTCGCTAATGATGTCATTCAGAACTGCAAGAGGAAGAATGCTATTGCGTACCGCAACACCTTTGCTGACGTCCTTCCAGACGCGGCCCTGCTGGTCAGGTCGGTACTTTCCCTGATGTCAGTCATTAATGTTTATCCAAAACATTATTTTTGCTGCTTGTATGATGCAAAATGACAGAAGTCACGGGATATTAGGAAAGCAGATTATGAAGGGAAATGTCCACACCTGTATAAGTTGTATTGTGTTCTCTTATGATGCGACAGAAATTCATAGAATATCATAAATTATTCAGTAAATTATTATATTTATTGTAGGTGAAGTGAAATTTTTGAACCCATTTTTTTATTTTGATTAGTAATAAAGTAAAATTGGCCACTCTCTCCCTGTGAGTACATAGTGCGCTCTCCCCACATCACATCTTTTGTTGTATCTGAGCTGGGGACTTTCCTCCGAGCTTGTTGGCCGCCCAGCAATGATGCAATGATGGCAGTTTGAAAAGTTGCAGTGGCTGGCTTCACATTTATCAGAGTTGTGCTCGTCTTCACCCTCCTAGTGTCAGGAACATCTAGGTAGGTAATGGAATTGGGACAAAAGTTTAAAGGATAAAGGAAAAACTGTAAATGCTTTGTCTAGTTCAACGCTCTCATGGAGAAGACACTGACACATGTCTAGATGGTGATCATCCAACACCCTCCACGAAGAGGGTAAACCACAGAAGGTCATTGCTGGCTGTTCTCACAGATTATTGAAAGGTTGACTGGAAGGGGGAAGGCTGCAATCATAGCACCCTGGACCTCAATAACATTTCAGCAGCTAATAATAGATCATTTCCTCTATACCATGCAGCACAGTAGTTCATGGTAAAGGAGCGCTGGCCAAGGATTGAGTTTCTCAACCCTGGATTAAAACAGAAAATGCTTGAAACTTTTATTAAATGATTTTTTTTTTATTTAAATTCTCCAAGCATATTTAACTCTGCCCCAGTCTGCGTGAAGAAAGATGAGGTGTTGGATGATGTGTTCTTAAGTTGTTGGTGTGTTGTGTGTGTGTCTCTGTCTGTGTGTGTCTCTGTCTGTGTGTGTCTCTGTCTGTGTGTGTCTGTGTGTTGTGGATGGTTTTAAAATGTTGAACTATACAGTGAGACTTTATAAATATATGCAGATCCTTTCCTGAAAAAGAAAACAAAATCATTTAGCCAGAAAATAAATAAAAATATCAAAAACTACAGAAATCTTTTCTTTGTCTTTTCATGTGTTTATGACTCACTACATTATGATACCATGTTTTAAATTCAGATTTTTGTAAAGTAAAATAAGTGTAACCAGACATTTTAACCTGGACCTAAAAACCAAACAAACACACTTTTTTTTTTTTTTTTTTTCCCTGCATGCATTTGAGCCTATACACACTGGTGCTGGTGGTGTGGGTTTTCTCTTGTTAATGATTCACTGACTTCATAGGCACATTCAGAGTGGTAATAGCTTATTACATATATTTCGATTATGTCATCCTTTCATTGTTACTTTTCCTGTAGGGATGCAAAAGTGCGAAAATCAGTGGAGAGGATATTCAACATCTGGCAGGAGAGGACTGTTTATCCAGAAGAACTGATCACAGAGCTGAAGGCTGCTCTACAGAAAAAAGAACAGCAGCCGCCACCTCTTACTGGTAACTACACTCTCTGATTCACCTTGACAGAAACCCTGCACTCCACTCTATACCCTGTTCTAAAGTGCAGATATGACTGCTAAAAATGATATTCTGCTTCACTTTGGAACGAAGTGATTGTATGATCTTTGTTTTTTATATGAAGTAGTTACTGTTGAGACATTACAGTTGGATTCTCCAACACCGTAAGCTCAACAAAGGCTGTTTGACACCTGTTTTTATTGTGGGAGAAGAGTGTGAGTTTACAAAATGCGTATGTAGTTCTAACTCTCTGGTTGCCAGTTTGATGACAAAGCAGACCATTTTAGCTTCTTTCTATAGAATGAAAGAGAACGGAACCATGTTTTCTACAGTTACAGTTTTGAACATGGCATAATTGTTGGTGCCAGAAGGGCTGGTTTGAGTATTCATTTTTTTCCTTCTTACAGTTAACCCAAAAACTGCTCTGAAGTCAAAGATCGTGGCAGAGTTTGCAGTAAGTTTTTGATACCGCATAACCAAAGATAATCTGAATTAAAAATTTCCCTCCACATTGTCTGTCACTTACAATTGCTTTTCCCTTCACAGCCACATGTATTAATTGAGAGCTTGGCCACATATAAGCGCTCTATGGAGGAGAGTGAGCTGAGAGAGAAGCAGCTGGCTGCTCTCAGAGTCGATGTCTGCAGCACAGAAGCCCTCAAGAGGCTCAAAGGTGACTTGGAACTTTTCTGCTTTATGTGGGGGTTTTTAAGGAGACTGTTACTGAAAATGCAGATCTGAACTTTCCTCTAGCCTCTGCTTTTCTCCTCCTGTGTCTTTCTTTAGATAAAGCAGGAGGGAATAAGTTTTCTAAAGACTTTGAGGAGGGCAGCATGAAGCTGCAGGAGTTTGTCAAGTTTCTGGAGGGGCAGATGCAAGCAGGACCCCCTTTACTGGAAGCCCTGGGGAATGCAGATGTCTTCTATGAAATGCAGTACAAAGAGGTCAAGATTGTTGCAAACGTAAGTGAGCCATTTTTATGTCAGTTTGTAGGGTTTTGGGGGAAAAAGCTAGTTAAATATTCATGCAGTGCAGATGCAGTTAATAGATGCTGCGTCAATCTACAGGCTCCACCATTTCTGTAGCACAGTAATTGGTTGTCTTGCAAATATTCTGGATTAATTTATTACTTTATCATTGATGATTTTGCTTTTTTCCCCCTTAAGTATGCTTGGCAATTATTGTAAGATTGTCATTTTATATGGACTATTTATTAATTTGCAATAGTTTTATACATGTGTTATGGTATCCCAATGCTACACTTGCTGGATTGGTTAACTGCCCACCCCCCCACACACGACCGGAAACAAAACAAAAATATTTAACACTTTTTCTTCATGAAATACCTGCCCAGCGTCTGCTTTTAAAACATTATAAAAGTGTATAAAAAGAAATTTGGGCACCACTGGTCAAAAATGTTACCACAAATACTGAGTAAAAATGTTACAGACCTCGTTCTCCATTTTGTTGGCCATTCTTCTCTGTAGATTGTGAGACATTCTTGGGCCATCTTGCACAAATTGCTATTTTAAGGTTTAAGCATCTACGGATTTGTAAAGCTCTTTTAGGTCCAGATACTGTGACGACCATTGCGAAAAAGCTTTAGCTGGTTCTTTTTAGGTTATGGATTTGCGTAGGATCCTTATTCCATTGTACAATCCATGATCTATTAATCTTCAGGTTTTGTACAGATGGAAGGATGTTTGTTTATGAAATTTGTTCTTCCCTCTGTAGCACCACTCCAGAATTGAACTCTTCCTTGAATCCTTTTGCAGTTCTCTTTGAAACTTACCTCAGTCTTCCAAGCCTCGGCTGTTTCCATGTTTACTGCCATTTCACAATCTTTCTCTGCCTCCCTTCAGGCGTACAAAACCTTTGCTAATCGAGTGTCCAGCTTGAAGCGTAAACTCGATGCCCTGAAGGCCACGCTACCAGACCTGGATGACTCTCCCATCCCTTCTCCATCTGAAGATGCTCCCTCACCCACGGGCTCTGAGTCACCCTTCCATGGGCTGGGGGCCAGAGCGGGACAGGGCAGTGCAGACCGAGAAGGCACAAGAGCAGGAGACCAGAAGGACAACAGAGATGTAGAAGACATGGATTTGTCTGAGGAAGAGGAGGATGCAACAAACATGGGCATTATTGGTGAGATAAGGACCATGAGATGGTGTCCATCTCTTGATTTGAGGGTTTACCTGGAACTCTTTTAGAATCTGAGCATTTTGCCGTAATTTATGCCTTTGAACAGTTGGTTTATTTTCACCTTGCAAGTCGTCACTATTCAAGTATCAGACAAAAACTACTGGCTATTGAGATTGTCAACATAAAGTTTCTGCCAATGTATGTTCTATTATGAACACAACTAGCTCTTGGTCATTCTTTTCTAAAGTAATAGATGGTCACATAACAGATTGCTTCTTAGTTTTGTGCTGGTGCAATGAGTGATGTATATGAAATGTCCATAATATAGATTTGTGTAATGTTGATTCATGAGGATAATTACAATTATTTCATAACGTTTGATATTTACTGTACATGAAAGTACAGTCAAGATCAAATAAAAAGTAAAGCCATTGGCAGTACCCTCCCAAGCTCAGTTTGACAATTTACAGTGGTTTCCACATGCTAATCCCAGTAATATTAATGTAGTATTACATAAGAGTTATATCCTCTTAACAGTATTCTTCAATATTGTTATTTTATACTTTTTCTTCTTCAGTTGAAGAAAAAAAAGAAAAGACCTCCATAGTAACTGTTTCCAAGACGGCCAACGCATCAGCTGGAAAATCTCCTCACATCACAGCCACCCCAGCTGTTGTGCCTCCTACGAAGGCAACACCTGAACCTGCAGCGAATCAGATGCCAATGTCCTCTACTGCCTCCACCCCCACCACACCTGTTCCTGCAAGCCCTGCCTCTCTGCAGATGAATTTGGCCAATGTGGATCTTGGGAAGATCAGCTCCATCCTTAGCAGCATCACTAATGTGATGAAGAGCACAGGTGAACCTTCACTTCTAACAGGGCCAGATTTCACAGACATTCAGAATCAGTTTATTTTAATAATAAAATAAAATACAATTGATTTTGATCATTTAAAAAGATCATTGTGTTGCAAAACATCTAATTTACTGATTTAAGTTTCACATAATATAAAAATTATTTATCTCTCCACAGGTGTAAGTCCAGTGTCCCGCCCTTCACCAGGAACACCCACTACACCATCTAGCCACACCCCTTCAAAAACTCCTCTCGCTGCTCCCAGTGGTACTCCTACATCCAATCCACTGGCCAGTATCTTGTCTAGAGTGGACATTTCCCCTGAGGGTATCCTCAGTGCCCTTACCAAAACACAGACAAACAGCCCACGTCTGCAAGGTATGATGCACAGAGAAATTCACATACTCATATTGTAATTGCAAAAATCTCTTAATCTGCTGCATTCATATCTCTCTCTTTCTCTCTCTCTCTCTCTCTCTCTCTCTCTCTCTCTCTCTGTTTATTTATTTATTCATTTATTTATTTATATTTCCCAGGTTTGTCTTCTCTGCTCTCCTCTGCCCGAGCCGGCTCTCTCACTTCTCAAAATTCCACCCCTTCTTCCTCCACCCTGACATCCTCAACAATCACCACAGCTACAGTTACTACAACCCAAAGTACCCCTAAGACTCCAAAACCTTCTAGCAACAACCTCAAGCGTGAGCTGGAACGTGAGCGAGGCATAGAGTGGGACAGGGTAAAGGACAGAGACAGGGAGAAAGAAAAGGACAAGGAGGACAGACGAGAGCGGGAGAGAGAAAGGGAGGCAGATACTATGCCCAGTCTGGAATCGAAGATCAACAGCTTCCTGCAGGGAAACCCTGGATTCACTGCCCTTGGCCTGGATGATGGGGTCAGTAACAGCCCTCTGTTGGTAGGTGGAGATAACGCTGATGGCACTCCGGTCCGAGATGAAAGCGGTAGCACTCCGACCCAGGACGAGATCATGGACACCCCCTGTGTCCTCACTGACCAGAAACCTGGTTGTTCAGGAGCTCTTTCCCCTACAGCATACCATACTGACCCCTGGGATGCTGTTATCACACCAAGAGAGGATGAGCGAAAGGACAGGGACTACCGCACACCCTCCACATCCTCAAGGCCACAGGCCTTTAGCCCTGTTGGGAAAAATGCAGGTAGGAGCACTGTGAAACCCAAAGAGCAGGATGGCATGAAGAGAAAAGTTGGTGGATCCACCTCTTCTGTGCAAGAGTTGGGTGTAAAGGCCGCTAAGATGGAGGGATCTGGAGGGAAGAATGTTGCCTTGCGTAGACCCAGTGGCGGATCTCAGAACGGAGGAAAGGAAAAAGAGGAGAAAGGGAAGAAAGGAGGGAAGAAGGAGGAGGATAGTGAGCACTACCACCGCATTGAGACTGTGGTTACCACAACGACCAGCAATAATGAAGGCACGCCCATAGAAGCGCTGGGCTACAGCAACCGCATTCAAACAGTGGAGAGCATCCGTGTGATTGGCAGAGGCCCCCGGAGGGCAAGTGGAGCCTCAGCCAGAGCAGGAGGGGCCTGGTATGAAGAGGAGGAATTCATGGAAGTCCCACCTCCATCTCATCCTGGGAACCATGCCAATGAAAGCTCCGAAGAGCTGGGGTTGGTCCCACCACCTACACATCTGGTGCCACAGGGGCAGTACCCACCGCCTCCTTACACCACTGAGGACTCTACCCATCCTGTGCACACTCACACTATCCCTCAGCACCACCCACCACCTTCACCTTTTTATCCTACCCTTCCAGTTCCACCCATCCCTCAACCCCCTCCCCCTTCTGTGGCCCCACCCACAACAGCCCCGCCCTTGCCCCAGCCCCCACTTGCCCCTTCCAGAGACTTCCCTCTCTCCCCAACTTCTGCAGTGATGGTAGGTGGTGTCTTGGTGCCTATCGATCGTGTCCTCCCACACCCACCTGCCAACCTGCGCTCAGAAGGGGGTGGGGCCGGCAGTGCCACCTCCACCAGGGGTAAGTCTTTGCCCCTGCGCCCTGGCACACTTAAAGAGCAGTTTATCCCTCGTCATGCCCCCCCTCTCCATCGCCCTGGTGCTCCAGGCATACCCCCGCCCCTTTTGGGCCGAGGAAGAGAGGGCCCACCATCACCTTCCACCCCAACCACACCCAATACGCCCTCTCCAACCGGCGACCCCAGGCCCCTCCTGCCCTCGCCAAATTGTCTGCCGACCCCACCTGGATCCCAGCAACCCCGTCGCCCCCCTTCCCCACATGGCCTTCTCCGCCCGCCCCTCCACTCACCCCACAACTCCCCACTTTCCCAGAGGCCCTTGCCCCGAGGCCTGCCACTTCCGTTGCCCCTCCCACCCCCTGCTCTCTCACGAGACCCACTACTACCTGGAATGAAACGACCTGGTCCTGCCTTTCGAGGAGCACCACTGCACCCCCCGAAGCGACCCTTCATGCCCCGGCGTTATTAGGCTTAGTTAGAATAGAGGTCAGCCTGCAGTTCCTTTTCATGCTGTGATTCTGTGTAGGAAGGGTTGGCACCAGGCCCCAGACCATAATTCAAGTCACTCACTAATACCCTCTCACCTTCCAACCCCTGCTCACCCGCAGCCAGCATCATTCATGTATTTAGACTAAGAGAAGCCGTGCAGAAACGAAGGGGATGAACTAGGAGAGAAAGTGTTAAAGGAAGATGATGCAGCAAAGATGAACGAAATGAGAGCGAGAAAGGCAAAAGGTGGTTATTCAGTTCAATTCCACTTTTTTGGGATGGGGTAGTACGAATGGAGCGCGAGTGCGTGTTTGTGTGTGTATATATGCGTGGGTGTGTGTGTGTGTGTGTGCAAAAACAAGTTTTCTCCGTTACATAGAGTTGTAATACTAAATGTAAATAGGATCTTTAGCTCTTTCCTCCTTGTAACTATTACTGCTCTTTCCAACTGTGTATGGCTTCTGCTTTCCCACAGCTCTGATTGAGGGAGAGGAACAAGCATTTCTGCTTTCTAAGCCCGGTCACTGTCTTTCTGTACACACAAGAGTTCTTCTCTGCTTCAACTCTCATCTGAATGAAATATTATGGTTTGATTTAGCACCACCTTCTACAGTCATTCGTAGCGCCACTCACCCTTCAAAGGCTGTGGTACAGAAATAAGCTAGCATAGCAGAGCTGAAGCGTCAGAGTGGATTTCTTAGTGCTTTCTTCCAAAGTTTCTGTTGTTCAGTTTTCAACCAAGTTCTCACGTGTATTGTTGCTAATAAAAGCCCTGCGCTGAGAAACAAGAATTATGGGGGCTAGCGTTTCTTTATCATCGCGACAGCAACAGTGTTTCTCATTTAACGTTTTGGTGTAGTTTGCTTTGTTTCAGTGTGACTACAGAATGTGTAACTGAAGTTATGAGCATTCATGAGAAGAAAAGAACCTGTTCTGTTTTCTGACCTTAATCCATTTTTATGTTTTGTTTTTTGTTTTGTTCTGTTCATTTAACTTTTCCTGGATTTGTACATGTTAAGGCAGGCACTGTGCTCTAAAGGAGCTACATGTAAGATTAAATATGGTTTCTAGGCAGCATGATTTTGGGTCAGGTGACCAGGATGTATACCAAATTTGGCTTAATTTCTGCAAAATCATTATAATGATATTATTGTCAAAGTAATCACACCAAATTCAAATGTAAATCCTACTAGTAGCTCTTTTAAGGCCATGAATATGTCACTATCCTGGAAAACTGATCCTGGGAAATGCTAATGAAGAGGCACTGATGTCTTTCACTTACACTTTGCCTTTTCTGTATCTACTGTTCAGCACCCCACCCCACTCCTGTTGCGTATTTAAAAGGTGATTTTCATGAAGATGACTTTTTTTTTTCCTAAATGTACAAATGTGTACATTACCACTTCCAGCAACATTTCCTACACAGCCTGACTGAGCGTCACTGAATATGCTTTGTGTGTTTTAACAAGCCAAATGATGTTCAGATCAGATATTGCACCTTCAGCTGCCATGTGTTGATACTGACAGAATTAGTTTTAGTATTAGTTGTTTATACAAGATGAAAAGTTTGATTTGACTGCCATTGTAGCTTTATTCTGTTCAATCTAGTGTAAGTAAAAGTGCAAACTAAAACCTGTTTTAACCTATTAATGGTTTCAGTAGAGTGGAGTGGGTCAAACTTTATTACAGCCATAAACCTGTAAATTGGTGTACCAGTAGTGAAAACAGATGTGATGGTTTTTTTTTTGTTTGTTTGTTTGTTTGTTTTTGGGTTTTTTTTTTTTTGTTTTTTGAAGGCTGGAATGCTGAATCTTTTGAGGAACATAGTGTCTTATTTTATCCAAATATGCATTCACATTCAGAAGGGTGTCTCTCTAGATAAATCATCATATTAAGATACAGATGACAATTCATCAGTTTACTCAAGCACGTCCACCACATGTGTAAACGCTGCAGTTAAAAAAAACACATTAACCCTTTTTCTTCATATGAAACCTTGTTATAAGAACATTTCTAGTGATAAACAGTGCAGATATCTGTGAACAATTATTTGTCAACATCTCTTATTTATCAAGGATATTTGCTTCATCAGCTGCAGTTCTAGCTTAGGTTTACTGAGTAAAATGTTTACTGCTTCATATATTTGCACATGCTCAGTTATTGAAATTATTCATATACATTTTTTATTTTTTTATTTTTATTTTTTTTTATCTTTTGCTCCTGATAGTCAGTATACAAGAATTTGAACTTGTTCAAAAACACCTTCCACACTCCAAGCACATCTTTTTCCTATGTGGATGAGCAGAAACACTAAACTGGATATATTGAGTAGATAGTTCAGTGTGTTCCAACGGCTTCAGTGCTGCAGCCCACCTGCCCTAAAGATCCTTCTTTTGGAGCTCAAAACCACTGCCCTGAAGGAGGCCTGCAGCAGTGGATCCGTTTCTCCACCCTTTGTATGATCAGACATTGATTCATTATTTCAAGACTGATATGATTTGGACCCTATGCTGGAAACTAAAGGTCAGTCTGAATGTGACACGACTGCCTTTTAAAGTGGTCAGCTTCAGTAAACCCCTTTGTTTCCCTCTGCCAATGCATGGCATAGAGTTGGCCCTTCTGAAGGCGTCAGAGTTCCTTACCTGTCTGAAAATGATTTTTCGCATTTAAAACCCAAGTGCTTGCTAATATCCTGTTTCTGAATTCTAAGTTTCTCATTGAAGGACAGGCAGTGTCCGATTGGCCTACTAAGGCCTAGTCTAAAGCTATCTCTCCAGTCTGGGGCTGAAAAAGCAGAGTTGAACTCCAACACTGTATGTTCATTGTGTTCTGTATTATTACTGGCCCTCATACTACATCTGGACACTGCTGTTACTAAAGCTCCTTACATGCAATCAGGTAGGCTTCAGTTTTGATGTATTCAATCTTGGGCTTGTGAAAGTAAAGGTCCGTGCCATTATATGCTGCAGTGGATGAAAAATCTTAAATGTTTATGTCTGGCAGCAGAAAGAACCCAACTTCTGATTTAGTTTGAGCTACCTTTCTTATCCACAGCAGATCTTGATATGGTCTGCTGCCCAGATCCACATTACATCTCGTGAAACACTTTGCAGTTTTGCTCAAGACTAGGTTTATGTCTTAAGATCATGATTCATTGCTGGTCCTGGAGGCACCCCTGCCCTGCACATTTTAGTGTTTTGCTTGCTCCCAGTACCAGCACATTAACAAGCCCTTCCAGAGTTGCAGGGGGTCTGAAAGCAGGGGACGGGTGGCTGGGAGCCTCCAGGACCAAGCCTGAGAAACACTGGGGTAGAAGACATGGGAGTAAACACTACACCTGCCCTGTGGCTCCCTCTCTGCCCATCACACACACATGATTCTCTTGGCCTCAGTTTGAGGGGAAAACGTGTCAGATGTTTCCTACATGTGGCTTTTCCACCCTTTCATTCTCACATGGTGTGGAGGTTGCATGCAGAGGTTGATCCAGACCTCTTAGTCGTCAGAGGTTGTTTTTGCCTTGAGCGCCCCGCCCACGCCTCCCGTTCTCGTCTTCTGGTTGGCTCGCTGGGCAGCAGCTCCCGCCAATCCGATTCCGTCTTGGTGCTTACTGTTTTCCTGTGTCATGGCGGCGCTGTGGTAGTGAGTGGCACGTTAGTGGGGTTAAATAAAGTGGAGGGGCTCTGCGGTTGCGTGTGAAGCGGTGCGATGGTGTGGCGTCTCCTCGGATCGGCGTGGCGGAGCTGCAGAGAGGTGCGCTGGAGCTGGGATCAGAAGGCGCTCGTTGTGGGGAGTGGTGTTCAGGAGCTGTAGAGGGTAGACAGGATCTGCTGCTGCTGCAGGACACCGCTGTTTACACTCTGATCTGGAAATGGACGTTTGAGGGTTTATATGACTGGCTCACTCTGCAGGACACAGACAGCTGCTGTACCAGTGAGCTGAGCTGAGCTGGAGGACACTCTAGAACATCCAGTGAAAGATTAATATGCTCAGTTCACACTTTAAAACTCAATTATCTGTGTGTGTGTGTATGTATGTATATGTATGTATGTGTATATATATATATATATATATATATATATATATATATATATATATATATATATATACACACACACACACGTGTTATATTATATATATATATATATATTATATTATTAATTATATATTTAAATAGTATATATTATTAGAATATAAAAAGCTAATTTATGATCACAATGTAATTCAAAAAAGGTAAACTGTCATTTTATATTTATTACACAAAGTGACATTTAAGCCTTTCATTGTTTAACTGTTGATCCAGTTTGGCTTTACTGATCACGGAAAACAGAAACCAAAATATTAGACCATTTTCGTTCCAATTTGAGTAGATTACTAACCACGATATCTACTTCAAAACAAAAAAGCTCTAAATGAATATGAAATGGGTTATTTTTTTAATACATTATTCATATATCATGAGTGTATGAGGAATTTCAGGTCTTCGTCAGCGTTGCTTATAGTTCCTGAATAGCAACAATCCAGTATCTCAAATTATTTGAATATTTCAAACAAAAGCGTTTACAAAACAGAAACTCCATCACCTGACACGTATGTTCATCTATACACTCAGTACTTTGTGTCAATACTCGACTCCTCCACCTCAAATTAAATCAATCAGCATCAATGGAGACGATCGGCTTGTGGCACTACTGAGATGTTACTGGATCCCAGGCTTCTTTGATAATGGCCTTCAGCTGCTCTATTACTGGGTCGGGTGTTTCTCACCCTCTTGGCAGTACGTTCTGTATGGGCTTCAGGTCTGGAGAGTCGGCTGAACAGTCAAGTGTACTATTATTACAGTCACCATTGGGAGCTACTGGAAAAAGAAATCTGCGTTTGCATAAAGCTTTTCAGCAGTTTTCTGTGAAGTTCTTTAAAATCTTCTGCACTCACTTGATAAAACCTGGTGAATCAACACCGGTGGATGGCATGTCCACCATAACAAACTGCAGAAGTTTCCCACTGGAGTTCAGACACCTTGTATTCTGTGCTTGTCCACTCTTCCTCCAGACTCTACGAGCTTGATTTACAAATGAAATGCAAAATTTACTTTCATCTGAAAAGAGGACTTGAGAGCCCTGAGAAACAGTCCAGCTCTGCTCCTCAGGTCAGGTAAGACAATTTTGATGTTTCTGCTTCAGCAGGGGCTTGAAATTAGGAACACTACAGGTTGGAGCCCTTTTCCTTGAGATGTCTGCGTGTGGTGGCTCTTGATGCATCTTGATCCAGCCTCAGTCCAGTCCTTGTGGAACTCTCAGTTTTTTAATCAGCTTGACATCTTGACAATCCTCCCAAGGCCATGGTCATCCCTGTTTTTGCACTTTTCCTGCTACATTTTCCGCTCCCTCACCAGCTTTCCAATAATATTCTGTGATTTGTCTGAAAACAGTCATCGTTTTCAGCAGTGATGTGCTATGACTGATCCTCCCTGTAGATGTCATTGATTGTCTTTTGGACAACTGCGTTCCCCGTGACTGTACTCACTTCTGCTGAACTAATCAGTAGTTTTGGGGGGGAAAATCTAATAATTAGAGAAACTGGATTTCTGATCTTAACATAAATGTTACTTAACGTGTAATGAATATGACAGCTTACCTTAATGAAGGGAGGGGGGCTCTGGCAGCTTCTGCAAGCTTATAATCCTTTCACCTCCACATTTAGTAAATTCTAATGTTGGAGAGCATGTAGTTTAATTCTCATAACAGTTGGGACATTTCTTGATCATTTTTGAGAGTTTTCTACATTATTTGAGCCCAGTGGTAGTCTTTCACATTGTATGAATGTTTAATGATAGACTATATGGAATATTATTCATATATCGCTTTGTTTACTTCAAAATATTTTTGACGTTTTTGTCCTTAGTTATAAAGTCATCATTTTCTATTGTGTTTTTTTACATAGATGAACATAGATGACATGGATTAGTTTTACTGGCAGATATAAATGCAGGATACAGTAACACACACAGAAGATATTTTATTTGATCATCTCCTCTTATATCTGGACTGCTGCTAAAGGAAAATCCATTTTCATATTTTATATATATATATATATATATATATATATAATATAATATATGTGCTGGTACCAGAATTCAGAGCCCCAAGAGAAAGAGCTTATTTAGCGAGGTCAAGGCCTGCTAAGTTGTAAAGGGCAGTCCTACTTGAACATGTTGTCTCTAGGACTAATGCTTTTCTATCTTAAAGCAATAAAATATAAAGATGGCAGTGTTCAGAATAATCACATCTGCTATGCAGGCTTTCACATATGTGTTGATTTAATTCCAGAAAAGAATGTGAGTGGGCCATATGTCTGGATATGGTTTTGTTTCCGGAGGGATGATGCGCAACAGATTGCAGTCTGTGGCAAATTATTTAAAAAAACGTAATTAAAGGAGTAGCATGACGACTTTATTGTCTCAAACAGTGCAGTTTGTTGAGTCAGTGAAAGACCAGCAAGAGTGCAACTGCTTCATGATTTTATATATATATATATACACATATATACACACACACACACAATGACTTAGTTTGTTAGATATGTATATATAAATGTACAGCCTGATGTACAAATAAATGCAACGCTTTAACATTATACATGATGTTTTGTATTTCAAAATAGTTTTTTTTTGTTGTTTTTTCCAGTCATCCAGCCATACTGTACACCTACATCAACATGCATGTGTTGCAGCATATTCACTAATGTGTGATTCAGAAGTCAGAGTTGTCATGTGTTCGAGTGAGCAGGAGTCTTGTAGAATTAACAACTTTTAGATATTAAATTAACTTTTCAGAGTGAAAACAAAAACATAAACAAGATTTTCTTTCAGACTTTTTGGACCGTTTTTGATTCTTCAGTTGTCTTGATTATGAGAACAAGCAGCTCAGATTAAATTATGTTAAAATGGCAATATTTGTTATTGGAGGCTTTTCTCTTCTATTGCATGTGGTGTGGTTAGATCATTTCTGGTGAATGTTTCTAAATTTCCATGAAAGTTTTTTTCACAGTTCACTTATTAGAGCTAATAAGATAAATTGAATGTTTCCCTCCCCTCATTGTGTGTGTGTGTGTGTGTGGGGGGGGGGGGTAGAGTATGACTTTAACTTTTAAATGTTTTAAGCATGATTTGCAGATTAAAATGGAAACTGGATAATTGATTTCCCTGTGTGGTCACTCCTGTTTACAGCTGCATCCCTCTGCTGGTCAATTGGAACGTTTGCAGCTTTTCAGTGCTCTGAGAGATGGGCGGTCAGGACATACGACGGCTGAGCCTGGACGGAATCTAAGCATCCGATTGGCCAATGGTAAAATTGTGAAAGCATTGGCCGGGGTCACGACCCCACTCCAGATTGCACAGAACACTCGGTGAGTGTACGAGTTCACATTAAGACACACTCTCAAAGAATCAAACACTTCGAAAAGCTGTGATTAGACTAGATGAGATGTATTAAACTGCACTGATTGGAAACTCATGATGGTCTTAATCGTGGAGTTACTTTTGTTATAAACATGTTCTACTTGTGTAATAACTCTCAGAATTTCTTCCTCATGCTGTTATTTTTTTTAACTTTATATATTAGAGGTCTGTGTCTCAGGGACAGGGATACTCAGGGACAGTCTAGGTATATTTTAATATTTTAATTTTAATCAAGTATCTGTTATTTTCATCTCATCTTTAACCATGGTGTCCAGAGCGCCATCTGGTGTCCTCAAGATTTAATTTTCAGAAGCATGCAGCAGTTCTCTTCTCTGAGAGAAGAGTTTAGATAACATAACATAATGTCTGAAACTTCTGGTACATCTCAGAATCTTACATTTCTGCATGAATCTGTGTCAAAAGTGAAAATCTTGAAATCACTTTAAATGTAATGAATATAAAACCTGACAGTTAAAAATGTATAATTAAATCATGACCAAGAAAACTTTTTCACAATATTCCATTTTTTTTGCACTAGTATATAAAGCTATTGTAGAAACCGAGCTGCAGGGGAAACACGTTTTTTGTGAAACCAGCTATGAAGCAACCTCTACAGACATGCTATAGTGACCAAATCATAGCTCATTCACCTCGCTTTAACCTAGTTATTTCACTTCAGTAAACAGATATCGACAGATATCAGTCCAGAGCATGTACCACACACACACATTTGATTGCAATGTTTTAAAGGCACTGACAGCCGGTTAGACTGGATTGTAAGATGGAAAACCATCATTTTAAGTTCACTAAACAAATGAGTCCAGACACAAAGATCAGATCAGAATCTGTATTGGTGGGCACATTAACCTGCTCAGAACATCCCTAATGATCATGCATTCCATAATGTACATTTTGTGGAATGATTTGTCTCATCGTCAGCTCTGTTATTAAACCTTTTAATTAATCCATCAACCATTTTTGAAACAATAAACTAGTTGTATGTATGAATCAGGAAGCAAAGAAATGCACTAACGTGTGGGATGGTAGTCAATCAAATATATCAGTCTGTATTTTGTGTATGTTGTGGCAACATATTCAGGCAACCTTAATAGTGAACGTGTAATATAATAAGTATTGTTAATCGAAACTGATTCAGTAAAGATTTAACTGAAATAACAAAAAGATTTACCTGCGAGATGCAAAATGTCCCACCAGTTCTAGAATTAACTACATATTTCCTAATAGAGGGTCACCGGGGCACCGTGACCACTTTTTTGTGTCCTAAAGTGAGGATTTGTTTTGAGTAATCAAAGAGTGCCACCCTAGTACACCTTAGTCAGCTGTGCTGTGTGTATGTTTTACAGTGTTAAAGGAGCAGTACTGGGGAGAGTGAATGGTGAGCTGTGGGAGTTGGCTCGTCCACTGGAGGCTGACTGTGAGCTGCACCTGCTGAGCTTTGATTCTCTAGAGGGCAAACAGGTATTGTGTGTGTGTGTGTGTGTGTGTGTGTGTGTGTGACAGAGATTAACTGTTTTGTGATTCTGACACTTTTAAATATGTAAAGTGCATTCATTGATGTGTGTGTCCTATAGGTAGTGTGGCGGACAGGAGCATGTGTGTTAGGGGCTGTGATGGACACACACTTTCATGCACAGGTGTGTCGAGAAGGTGTGTCTGACACAGGATTCTACTGTGACTATCAACTGGATAACAGGTACACACACACTCCCACCACCTTGTCTCTGCAAGTTGTGTTAAATAGATACACTCGCTGTCAAACAATAGTTGCACCCTAAAATAATCGGGTGACAGGAACGAGATGGGTAGGTGGGTAGGTTTGACGTAGTAAAACAAGGCAAATTTCAACTTTCACATCAGCCGTGCATGTGATGTAAGCAAGGACAGGCCTTGTTGCTCTAACTGACTGCCTCTATAAGGTCGCCCTGTTGCGTCTGCTTTCCATTCAGACTTGTGCTGTTGTGTTGGTAGCATCTTTTGCCAGCACAGAATGCTTCAGATAAGAGTTGGAAAGCAGTTTGCGCCTTTGGAAGAATTTGAGAGGGTCCTGTCGTAGGGCTTCAGGAAGCGGGATGGTGTTAGCAGCCATAAAGGTTGTGTTGATATTACTGTATCGCACCGTTGGCTGCAGTGGACAGAAGAAGGGATGCACCAGTGATGTGAAGGGTCTGGTAGACCTAAACGAACCTAAACAAGATGGAGAATCAACAGATTGTTCAGCATGCCCCACGTGATTTAGCAACCACAATTATGGACATTCAGCGAGCAGTGATGCTCTTCATGAGTCATCCTGTTAGTACAAGCACTCCTGGCTGCACAATGCAAGACTACATGCACGCACACCATAACAAAGTCTTTCCTTAACACCAAGTCACTCAGAAAGGCAGTGGTTTTTGGGCGTAGTTACCAATATGATCCTGGGGTCGCTGGTTCAAATCCAGGTTCATGCTGCTCACCATCAGCAGCCGGGGGCAAGAGGGAGAGAAATTGGCTTGCTCTCCCTCAGGGGGTGGGTAGATGGCGCTGCTCCCACATCTTACAAGTGTGCTGCTGGTCGGCGCAGGCGTCTGCCGTCAGATCCGGGGATCCAAGTGCGATGGCTGCCCAGCAGCGATACAAATGGTGGCAGTTCGAAAAGAGGCGGTAGGCTATCGTGACATGACTTGGAGGAAACATGTGGACAATCTCTCCCCCCTAGTGTCAAGAGCAGGGCATGTAATGTGGGAGGCTACTTAGGGGGACGGGTAATTGGCACCTCTAAATTAGTAGGGGTGAAAAATTGGAAAATGCCAAAAAATAAATTATAAATAAATAAAAGAAAGAAAGGCAGTGGGCCATCTTCAGTGATGAGTCCCACTTTTGTTTTGATTAAGATGACCAACAAATCGGTCTGTATGGGCAACGTGGTCAGTGCCAAGATGAACTGATTGTTGTCCAGAAGGCCTGCTGTCATGGTGCTGCATGTAATTTGGTCTGATGACAGACCACATAAGAATATTCTAACCACGTGGGATGGATTATCGCAGAACACCATAAGGTGTACCATTCTGAAACTGAGAGACCCGAAACTGAGAGAAACACTATTTCTGTATCTGTCTTTATGTGTAGCTCAGTAAATCTTACCATATCATGCAGTATGTCTAAATTTATAAACATTCATTGTTCCTGTTGAGGTAGTCATCAACATATTAATTATAAACCAAGTTTATATTGAGATTAAATTTAAAACTATGCATTGTGTGCATCTCTCTCTCTCTCTCTCTCTCTCTCTCTCTCAGTGCTTTGTCTCTGGAGGAGGTGGAGGAGAAGTGTATGGAGATGTCAGGTCTGAAGCTCCCCATCACGAGGCTAGAACTGAATGTACAAGAACTCCGAGAGCTCTTCCAGGTCTGGTTAATTTCTTGACACCTCAATTAAAGTCAAAGTCAAATAAACAGTTCCTTGTTTAGCGAAGTGATTTGTCACTTAAGGTATGTTCCGAGGCTGTTTCAAGCCGTGAAGCTGTAGGGTGATTCTTACCTATACTGTGTTCTGTTGAATAACGTTGTTTTGTATTGTAGGATAACATTTGAAAGATAATGTAGACGATGACGGTTGTTGAAAAAGTTGTGTATTAAGTCTGTTTTTCTAGTCCTTTTTTTCCCCAGAATTTTGGATTTTAATCGTTTTTTCACAAATGATTAATTTTACATTGTACATTAAAAACAAACATTTACAATAATAAAGAAAGAAATCATAAAAAAAAAATCATGAGATAAAGTTTGGGTCATAAATTTTTGAAGTGACTGAATGTAACACACTCAGTTCCTCACATCTTTTATGAGGCTAATCAATCCCCACAATAGTGTTGTTCCATGCTGTATATCAGGGGTGTACAACTCCAGTCCTGGTGGGTCATTTTCCAGCAAGGTTTGGTAGTTGCCCAACTCAGACACACCTGATTCAGCTTATCAGATCATTAAAATGAAAGTGGTTGTGCTTGAGTAGGGTGAACACTGGAGATTCGCACTCCAGGAATTGATGGAAACAAGCATCACGGGTCTAAGAATTCTCCCATCTGCAGTCTGAACGATCGCTTTTAGGTTACTTGGGTCAATTTCTAGGTTATTTTAATATTTGTTTAAAATGTGTTTAGTTTGTGTTGACACAGCACAAATTCTAGGACCCTAGATAATAAGGTGTTGTGTTGCAGGATGTTCTGAGGCTGCAGTTGGCTGAGGAGCAGATGCAGGGAGACACCATCAGTATCTACAGGTGTGTATCTGTAACAAGTATTTAATGGTAGATAGATAGAGCTGGGTAATTTTTTTTGTAATTAATTAATTTATTTATATTTGTTCATATTACCAGCCGTAATGGGAGATGATAAATGTTTCTGGTCAGATCATAGCATGTTCATATCATTGTGCAAGGACTGGTGGTAATGGAAATGTTGTTGATTGGATCATTAACTGCCACAGAAATTTGTGTGTGTGTGTGTGTGTCTGAGACTTTGTCTTTCTCTCTCACTCCCAGATGTGGGCAAAGTGTAGGAGTCTGTTCTGGTCCGCTCCTCCCTCATACAGGCTTTCTTCACTCCTTTAAGATGCTCCAGGTGAGCTTCTCTACACCAATCACCAGATTCTCTTCCATAATTGGTCTTTATTTAATTTAAACAGTTTTATTTTATTTCTCTGAAGGTCTCTGCTGTAACTCTGTCAGGAAACACTGGGGTGTCAGGTGTGCAGAGGATGATTGGAGTTTCTTTTCCAGACGAGAAAGAGAGAGAACAGTGGGTGGAGGACCAAGAAGAGGCCAGAAGGAGGGACCACAGACGCATCGGCAAAGTGAGGCCTTGGGTCACGTCTGGCGCTTTTTCTTTTTTGTGTGTGTTTGGTCTGTGTCTTGGAGCGGCTGCGTTCACAATATCAAAATCATCTTCCTCCAGGACCAAGAACTGTTCTTCTTTAACGATGTCAGTCCAGGCAGCTGCTTCTTTCTTCCAAAAGGAGCCCATATTTACAACACCCTCACTGACTTTATAAAGGTACCAGTAACTTGTTTCACATACCTGACTTTAGCCGTTTCTGTACAGTAGCAGTGAAAGGTTTGAAAACATCGAATGGAATGGAATTGAATTGATATCTGTAAAATCTAATTAGTACTGATAACATTAGGGATGTGACAAAATTCGAATTCGATGACATTCGAACTTTGATAATTTTTAGCAAATTCAAATTCGAATTCGACAGATGTTTTGGGGCCAATTTTCATTGAATGCGGATTTGAAATCGCTGCTGGTATATAAACCAGAACAACTCATGCTGTCAGGTCCGGACAGAGCGAAGCACACGCAGATATAAACACAGCACTTTAATGGGACAAAAGCGATAAATATAGTCAAACAATCCAGATCAATAACAGCCAGGTGAGACAAAACCAGAATGGACGAACCAGGGATGGAGTCGAAAAATAGGCGAAGATCAATAACCGGTAGAATAAATACTGGACGAGACAAACGGCAGGAAACGGAAACGGCTCGAACAGGCACAGACTGATAACGATAAACATGGGTGGCGCGTTAAGGGTTACGAGGCAAAGCTAGACACTGAACTGGCTGATAAACACTGGTTTAAACATTCTCCGGACCAGGTGAATACAATCAGAACTCAGTGATCAGAACGTGAGTGAGTCACATGATCAGTCAGGTGACAAACTGAAGGATTCTGGGAATTGGAGTCCGGGGAGACTGAGGGGTGCATGACACACGTTGATTTCCGCCCTGCAGGTCATTTAGAGACCGCCAATGTTCGTCTGAATTTAATGGTGAATGTTGTTTACTTTATACTTCCGCTTTACATCAATAAATATTGAAAATGGCCGAATGTGGTAAGAAAACAAGTGTAAACACAAAACAGTAGTAAACACGAACAGTTCTACACTACTAGTTGAGATGTCTTCTTTGTGTAAGAATGCATAATTAGTTAATTACATGATAATAAATGGTTGAATGATGAATTGTTTACAGTATACAGTGAGTCTGTGACTACCTGTGGCTGATGGCCTGTTTAAACATCATTTATCATGTATTCATGTATTATCATGTATTCATCATGTATTCATGTTGAAAAAATACAAAAATACATGCACAAATCGGCTTATCAGGGTTTATCAGGTGTTCTTGGCCCTGTGTTTTCCAAAACCGCATTCGCATTCGGGTTCAATGGATTTGTAGCTAAAAAATTTGAATCCGACGGATGCAGATTTTCTTCAGCTCCATCACATCCCTAGATACCATGATACAATGATTCCAGTTATTTTGAGTTTACTTTACCTTTTTGTTTGCATTGAGAATTTAAACTTGTGCACAGCTGTTACACAGGGTGAAAAACATGCTCTTAAAAAGTTAATGTTCATCTTTATTAAGGTGCATGATACACCAGTTGTGTTGTGAGCTAGTGAGCATCTTAAGCAGTTTTTGTACAAGTAGGTTTCTTAAGGACAGGCAGGATAATAGACTTTTCATCCCAATCTGCTGTCAGCCATTTTTACAGACTTTGCTCACCAGCAGATTCCGTCACTAGTTGCAATTCCAGATTCTTGAACTCAAAACATTTTGAAAGGTTCTAAATTAAAGCTCTACAAAAGGCTTAGCATATAGTCTCATAAATAGAAGCAGTTTACATTTTTATTACATTTTTATTCTGCATAGACCCATAACTACGTATTGTTTTCCACCAATTTGGAGAATGCTTAAAATAAAACATTTTTTTTTATTTATTTATTTATTTATTTATTTATTTATTTATTTATTTATTTATTTTTAAGACCTTAAAATGTTTGCTTAGATGAGCCCATGTTAGAATGATAGCCCAAGGTTTGAAAAGTTAAAGAATTTATTATGCTTGCTCTGATTCATCATGCCCGATTAGTCTTAAATTAAGACATTGGTACAGGCTACACTGAAGCTGAAGGTTTATGGTTTTTAATTTAATGTCAATTTAATTACATTTAATGTTATGAAAGACAGAGTAACTATGCATTAGGAATTGCGCTATATATATATATATATATATATATATATATATATA